>JAAMPD010000174.1:0-76559 GCA_025266255.1 Trissolcus basalis
TCGGCGGAATACGATCTTAGCAGTGTGCGATACGCACACTCTAGCAGTGTGCACACTGCAAAAGTTTTTGCACGCACACTGCTAGAGTTTCTGCACGCACACTGCTAGAATTTTCTCGAAGGCCCCCCCTATCTACCGATTTATAAGACGTTGTCACGTCAAAATTCCCGTTCTTCCATAAAAAATCATATCTTAATAAAGATGTATTTTAAACCCCATTTTAATTGTGTAGCCTCCGGTAAAAACTAGTCGTCTGTCATTTCGATCAAAATGTCATTTATGTTATAAAAATGTTGTTTTTCATCTCTTATTAGTTGCAACATGAAAAAATGATTCCACGAAACTTGGCGTTTGTAAAATGACGATGAAAAATGATTTCAACGACACTCCTGAATGACAAATCTGAAAACCACTTGTCTGGTTATTTCGCAAACGTACAAAATTATTAAATGATTTTTGTGATATTATACATAATAATGAAGTATTGATTATAATTGAACATAAAAAAAATAGTCTGAAAATTTAACATCACACTTTATCTTTTTTTGGACAGTGACATCTATGAAAACCAAAACGAAACAAAAGATTTTGAACATAATAATACAATTGATTCAAAAACTACAATTTAATTGCAATAATAAATTTAAATTTTTTCAATTTTTTCAATTAAAAAAAAATTTAATTTAAAAATTGTATTTGTTACATCAAGTTTTAAAAATAGTTTCGCGTAAAGTATGAATCATCAGTTTCTAGGAAAGTCTACTTGTGTGCGCATGCGCAGAGCACAGAAGCCGTAATCTGCGCATCTCGACTGCGCACAATATGAGCTTTTTCTACTGCGCAAACCCATTGCGCACAATATCTCATTATTGAAAATTTTCCGTTCAACGGTATTGTAAAAATAAAGTACTGATTCATCGCAATGTTCAACAATATATCTTTTCATAATCATAATGAACGATAGATCATGTGGATAGATGAAAAAATCTATCCACAATGAACAAATCACTGATATCAATGAAGATTACTCCCTCGTTGATTTTGGCGCCAAATTGAATTAGCATTTACAATATCATTATATAACTAACCTAACCTAATTTTAATAAAAAATATTATGGTTTATAATGAGTCCAAAATTACGTAATAAAGTAGTAGTAATAAACAACAACAACAAAGTTGTAGATTTGTACTTGTGGTATAAACATTTTTATACTTGATTATGGAAACCGTGAATTTAATTCTTACGTATACCTAACTTCATCATTGTAAAAATGACAATTTAATATTAAGGTTTATCAATCAAATTTGTAAGGGGTTAATTGATTCATTATTAACAAAAATAAATCAATTCGCGATCTATATATACACGTACTTCCTGGCTCAAAATTTAATAATATTTTTAAAATGGATTTAGTCTGGGATGACAATCACATATAGCAACAGACATGCATATGATTAATTAATAACCAAAAACAGACTAAAACAAATATTGCATACACATTTTGCATGTATTTTTAATTTGACAAATAACGAAAGATAACAACATTTACATTATGATGATTAAATAATTACACTGATTTTTAATTTTTTCATTTTTGAACGCATTTTAATACCAAATGTGCTCAATTGAATTTTCAATTCTATTTTCCATATAATGAAAATAATGTAAAAAAATCACCAGGAAAATTAATTTATAAAAAAAATGATTCTGCCACTGTGAAAGCTAAATGTAATAAAAAAAATGTTCGAGAAATGTTTAAAAATCATTTTAGGACAATTTTTGTATTATTAATCATACAAATTTCCTACCTATTAATTAATCGATTGGAAGTGATTGGTTACTTTGCTTATTGAAAGGAAATCGTACTAAAGAATTCTGCGTATAAATCAAGGGAATTTAAATGAACTAAAGTTTTCTAAGATTGGATGTAACTTATATTTTGAATCTAAAAAAATCCAATCATAATAATTTCAAATTTACTATATACATTGTTTTCATTTTTATTGTATTTTTTATTGCATCGTATCAAAATAAGTTCATCTTGTCGTAAAAATCTCATTGGACGTCTAAAACTGTACTTAATTTTATGAATAATTTAATATCGAAACTCAATTTTTGTATTTAAATTGAAAATATTGATCTGGCCTCTCAAAGTCCTTATCGTCATTTTATTATCGGTACAGGTTAAGAACGTTGATTAATTTTCCTGTAACAGAAATTCAATTATTTCAACATTGTTATTGGGGAAAAAAAATTCTTATCAATATTTTAGCAGAGAAAATGCTTGAGTAATTAATAAGTAATATTTTCAATCAAACGCCATTTTGGAAAACTGTAATGAAACCGTGTAAGTAGATATTATTTGGGATCACTTTCAATTTATCTAGAAAATTATATTTACTTAATTAAAAGAGATTTCGTTATGTGGAATTTGTTTCCACCGAGGTTTCCATGTTCTTATTTTTACTTGATTAAATTAATCTACAAGTGAGAAATTAGATGTCAATGTTTGGATATCCTTTTAATATGTGAAACTGGGTTTTAGTTGTCATGTACAATTTGAAAAGAGACAAAATTTTGTAAAACTCTTTCTTCTTTTTTTGTGGAGTGGGGGGCATAAATGACAACATTTTTTAACAATAGAAAATTTGCAATCAACAACTTTGAATGAGCAAATGTTACTGATTGAACAAAATGAACAATATTCATCATACCAGACCATGTATTGCGGAGAAAGATTATTTTCGATTATGCAAGTAAATTCTACATTGCAAAAATTGTGTTTATTTTAAGTACATCAAGTCATTAGCATTATTTAATTTAAATTTCAAATATGTTTGTACAAAAATATATATCATTTTTTGAATGATGCAGCGTCAATAGATTTTGATTAGCATCAAATTTGAATAAAATAGACAGCACGATTAGAGGCGATTGAAAATCCCGGCAGAATAGAATTTAATTTTTTTATATAGAGAATTGGTAAATGTAATTGGCCAGCGAGCGACCAATTTCATTTGCTAGTTGATTTTTAGTGTGAAAATGCCTGATGAGATTTTATCAAGCAATATTATATCAGCTAAAAGATGTAAATTTGCTGCTCCAATTCCAGAACAGTTGAATTAAAAGTTTTATGATCTATCAACATAATAATATATTAAATTCTAACGAACTTTTTCTAATAATTTAGAAGAAGCTTATTTAAGCTATTTTATTTATTTACAAATAATTGATTGAGCATCGGGGGTATAAAAATGCAAAACATTGATTTGTTTATTTTTCAACTGATTTAAACATAAAAAAACAGTCCATTTTTAACAGCATAAAATTCTCCCGTTACTAAACGATAATCGAATTTCCTCTTTGTATCTTTTCAACAAGATAGGTAATACTGTTTCTAAGTCGATGAATTTTTAACATTCAACGTCGATGAATACATTTGTTATCACGATGAAGAAGGTACCGGACAATATTAATGATATCCCATTTGTTTATAAATAATATGACAGTCTTTTTCCAAGAAGTATTCTGTTCCGGCGAAAATAAATGATGCAGGACAGAGGATACCGCATACATATAGATATAGGAATACCCGACACGTTTAAATCGCGTTTTTCGCAGAAATCATGCTAGAAAACAATTGAAAATTTCATCGAACTATATTTGTGATTCAGAAAAACTCTATACACCGGGAACAAAAAATGCAACACATTATTTACTCTTAAAAAATAATAAGACCTTTCATGTGAAACTAAATCACAATACCTAAAATAAAAGTTTAAATCACCATGAAAATCAAATTGACACAAAGTTCGCGTAAAAATTGCGTGAAAAAGAACTTCGTGCAATATTTGCATAGATTTTTGCTATTACACGATGGACGAAATTACATCAATTTAAATGTAAAAACGATACCACGGAATTTAACAAAGTTATATTACACGACGAAATGTAAAAAGTTTGTTTCTACGTGTAAAAAAAAGACATGTCTCGGATAGGAAAAATTACATTATGAAAATCTGATTACATTCGGTTGCGGAGTAGAAAAAATTCAACTTTTTCTTTTTTTTTTTTTTTTTTTTTTTTCATGGATTGTGTACGATTACATTATAGGGTGTGTACTTTTAACGTAGAACTCCTCGTAAAAATGAATAAAAAGGAATGTAATTTTACATTTTTGTTTGTTCATTCAACTGCCATATTTCGTACACAATTTGTATGCAAAATTTAATCAAAACTTTTGTTCAGATTGTGTAAATTATATGCAAAAATTGTGTAAATATTGCGCAAAGTTATTTAACGTGATTGTGTAAAGGCCGGTGTTCGGGCGAAAGAATACCAACAGATTTTCAAAACATTTCAATCGACATCTCGAGGGTCACATTCGGTTCATTCATTTGGCGCCAAAACGAGCGCCAAGACTCGTTATACTATTTCTTCGTGTGAAAAAGCAGGGGTGTTTCCATTTTTGTACACTCTTTCCTCGATCTACCTCGTGCGGATTCTTGCCGGTGTCCGGCAGCGCGCGCACCACACGCACACGTCACACGCACGCCCCGTACCAACACAGCGCCAGGCGCTTATATACCGCGCGCGTCTCGAACATGTGCGCGCGCCATATACCAAATTGTATTGTATATTCCAACGGATGAGAGTGTGTGCGCGCGACACACACAGTGTGTCGGTGCGGCAAAGAAAGCTATGCACAAAGTGTACATAATGTACCCGCGCGCGCTTATGTAGTACATAAGCGCGCGAGAGAGAGTGATGTAACAACAAAGAACCCGGCTTTCGCGCGGAAACGGCCGATCTCGGCCGAGCATGCGCTGCCCCTTTCACATGCACGCACACCGACGCAACCCCGTCAGCTGCTACAAATGCTCGCCGCCATCTTGCAAATTCTAGCCCAAATCATCGTTTTATTACTTTAAACAATCAAATTGTGTTTTTTCCACCCCAGGGAGGCATTTTTTTCTTCTCCGCGCCCTATCAGCCGTGTCGCTGCAGCGTCACGGTTTCACAGACGATAGGGGCGCTTGGAATACCCCGCAAATTGATCTTGCGAAGATTGTTTGGCCAAATTTCCGGGTCCGTGGAAATAATTTCGATATCGTCTTGTGAGAAAAGGAAGTTGATCTTCTCAAGCGGTGGTAACGAATATATCGGGCGCCATTTTGTGTGAAGCGTCGTCTGGCGACGGTGGCGCCGCGTGGTTCTCCGTGAATTCTAATTCGGTCTGGGGATAAAATTAATAGGACAGACGATATAAAAAAAAACTTTGTGTGTGGGTGCGTGTTTGTGTATGTATGGCTATGTACTGGAAGTATATATCGGGTCGGTGGCGCGTAAAGATGTGGGCGTGCCCGGGTCGCGCGACGTGGCAACGCCGCACTCGTAAATCATGATTAAAATAATAAGTATAATATATAATGGGTGGTGCGCGCGCAAGTGCCTATGTACACATGCATTATTCACGGGCGCGCGCATATACGTACGCGGTGTCACACTGAGACAAAACGGGCGAACGCACACGCGCACCAACAAGTATATAAGAGTGATGCGCGCGGCGCGGCCAATTTCGCCGACGTTTTGCGCAGCCTGGGGCACCTGACGGGGGTAACGGCGGGGCCCTCCGCTCGCCCTCTCGCGGGTTCCAGGCGCGGCAGTGGGGGCCACCTGAAACCACGCTGCGTTTTGCCAATCTTGGCACTTTGCCTGAAAGAGCATATCGACCGTGCGACGTTGTCACATCTTGTGTCCCGCTCGCTCTCTCTCCCCGACCCTGGCGAATCTTTGAGCGGCCGCGTGCGCGATCGCGCGCACACTCGCAGCAATCGCCCGCGCCACACAGGCCGACCTTTTATCGATCATAGATGATCGAAGATGATCCCCGCGCGCACTGTTGCTTGCCTGCTGCTTTGTTCCGTGTCCTTTTCGGGGGTCGACGCCAGGGTTAATTAGATGCCTGTCGGGTCCGGCACCGGTCTTTTCTCAATCTTCTGTTTACTTTACCTCAATTTCGTTCAATATTGTTTTTCTCTTTTTTTTCTTCTTTTCATTTTTGTCATTTTTTCTCTACTTCTTGTATGCATTTTTTTTTACTTTTCACATGCACTTTTTCTATTATTCGTCAAAGCTCTGTCCTTTTTTTCTTCAAAAAATGTTTTGTGCATTTTTTAGATTTTTATATGAATTTTCGACATTTGTTACCATCTTTTGTCACCAGTAAAACATTAATTTTACTTTACTATAAAAATGTATGTTTACATAATTTGAATACCGGAGAGTACAGTATATTCACGTTTCAATCAGGTTTCATCATTTTTCATTTTCATACGTCACTGAATTTGACGTATTCAGTTATGAAAATGATTTTGATATACACATTGCGTTGCTGTAATAGATAATATTTCATGCATTTTTTTATGTCCATAGTATTTTCGAGATGCGAAAAGGTGTATAAGTTTTGAAGTGTGGCGTATTTTTTCAAAGCAAGGAAAAGATTGTGCAAATGAAAATGCTGTCAGATTTGAAATTTATGTTTTGAAGTGAATAGAAAAAATGCAATTTTTAACGATCACGAAACCATGCGAGAAAATTTGAGATAAAGCAGATGAAAAAAAAATTACAAACAAATCAAACAGGAAGGAGAAAAATAAAAGTAGCGCCAAAAGCTGCTAAACGAAAATTGCATTTTCTTCAATTAAACTTCTGAATGGGTATATTTTACTCTGACACTGAAATCAAATTGAAAGTCCTTTTATTGCATTCTGATTGGTGGAAATCTTGCAATCTTCGGGGTGGCATTTAAACTCACAATCTCATTATGATAGGAAATTAAACTTATTTTTTATAAAAGACATTTTTCATTCTCGCAAAATGAAAAGTCATTTTTTTTCATTTTCCATAGCTGAAATCAGTTGAAATGAATTTCCGCGCGTACTTTTTTCGTGTTCCGTGAAATAAATCCTTACCCTTTTGTTTAATTTTGCTTTATTCTTTATTTTGAAACCTCGTAAAAATTGTTATATTAAAAATGTCAGATGCTATATTTAGAATGCCAGACGCTAAAGTTGATTGAGCTTTTAAACATTTCTCCAAAGCAAATAGTATATAAAATAAATTGAATATGTAATACACATAGTGAACGAAAATTGTTCGTTGCATTTTAATTAAAAGTTGCGTTATAAAGCGCTCCATCTATAACTTCTGTCTTCCCCTATTTTTATATATATAAAAATATAAAAATATATCATAGATATTAAAGAGGAAGTTTGCGTATTGACAGTTATTTTTCAACCAAACTCTCATATATCAGAATGAAAAAGTTCCGTGAAAAAGAAACATCCATAAAGTTTTCGATGACCCTTTCCTAAAATATGAACAGGCAAAACATCTGGCTGCAAGATGACCGATGGAAAAAAGTGAAAATCGTTACATTCCTGCATCTCTGAAAAATAATTTCAAAGAAAAAATTCGTACGAAAAAAAAAAAGATTTAAGTCGATTTTTTCATTTATATTTTGTTAATAAAAACTGTAGAACTGGAAAATTGAGATTGTTTTCGAGTACTAGGATTTTCATTCGCCGTAATTCATTTTTTTATTCGTAAAAAAAAAATTAAAAACGACTCCCATAAGAATTCACATTATAAATGTTCAATTTCATAAACTTTTATACCTGCTGAAAAAAAACTGCTTGGGTTTTTTTTACCTTTATATTAAAAAAGTTACTCGTCCGATAGAGTTGCAGAAAAAGTTGCCGAACCGGAGGAACATATTTTATAGAAGAACAAAAAATAAAACAAAAAAAATCTATGAAAATTGTACCGAGCGGAAGCGGATAAAAACACACAACAGCACGACAATTTGTTCCATTCCCTGAACAAATCAGTTTTCCTAGCTTTAATTTCAGTTTGAGAAATTTGAAGAATAGAAGTAAAGGAAGAAAAAACCAAAACTGACGAAAACAAAAGGAAATAATGTTTCCAATCTATTCGTCTCGTTTGTAGGGCATGATGTAGGATGAGCAATTTTTCAAATTAAAGAGACGGAAAGGAAAAATATACAGAGTTAAAATTGGATAAAACGAAAATCAATAAAAAAAACGAGACGCCCATAGTTGCCTCGGCATTTGTTTACTCTTCTAACCTAAACATCTTTCTTAAAGTCAACAACATACAAGACGAAACGATACAATAGAAACAAAAACAAACGTCGTTATTTGTCCAAACATTCGGCTATGAATTTGTTTTTTTTTCTTTACTTTTTTTCAAAATTGCATTGCCTTATTGCATCAAGGACGAAAAAACAAACAGTGCGTTGTTTGCAAATTATTAACCCGCTAAAATTTCAGTTCCACTTTTTGTTTGTACACGTAGGTACTTTTTTTAAATTTAAAAACATACATTCGATGTTTGTTTTTCAAACTGTACTTCGTATTCTGTAAATAACAATATTTATTAAATAACAAAAGGATAAACCTCGACAGAGGACGATTTTATTTTATTTCTGCCGATGAGCGTTTTATACCAAAAAACCTTTGTAAAAAATTGAATGTTGAAGAAAAAGTGAAATATGATTTGGTAATCAAGTTGAAAAAAATCGAATGAAATTTCAGTATTTTCAATGTATATCTTCAAACTTGTCAACAAATTTATACATTTTTTTATTAATCACATTGAAAAAGGAAAAAAACGTAAATTCCCGTCGTTGTCAAGCAACAAGCAACCCTGTCGACATAAAAATGTTTCAGTTCAATTTGAGGAAACGCGCATAAAATGCTACCGAAGTTTTCATGAGATAATTTTTGTAAACAAAAAATTAATTAATCGTAAATATTTGTCTGCCGGGTTTTTCGTTTGAGCGCAAAGTGTCGGTGTGGAATGTTGTGATCAAATTACGCGAGCTTAGTTACGGTTTTGTCAATTCAAAAAATAAGCGACGTCCAAAATTTTATCGTTCCCCTTTCAGCTCTCAAACATCATTTTCACTTTGCGCATCAATCTCGCTGCAATATCAAAGTAATTTTTTTACTGTCTTAATTTGATTTGACAGTTCTTAGTTTACCTTTTTTCATTTGAATTTCAGTTATGCTTGAACTGATACTGATTAATTAACAAACGAGCGAATTAAATTTGAAATTACAAAGTCAGATTGTATGAATCTGCAACAGTGCTCGATCGAGCTGGAGTTTTCGTCGTGGAACACGCGGCGTCTGCAGATGATTCGCGGCGATTCGCAACTCAGGCTCAGCAGACGATTGAATACCGCGCGCGAGAGACAGGGATCGCCCAGTGCGTGCGTCTGTTTACCCTGCAGGGCTGTAACGATACCAACCGCGCGCAAACCACACATGTCAACGCTAAGCTCGCTTAGTATTCAACGCGCGCCGCAATCCTCTCGCACAGATTTCATTTCCTACTCCTCAAATTAAGATCCTTTGATATAATGCCAGGATTACAGCCTTGATATTGTCATGCATGTAATCAATTCATCTTTCGCGAATTTCCTCCAATTGGGACGTTTTCCCTGTTCATCATTTAGTTAATCAAAAACAATTATTTCATTAATCTTATCGCTTTCATCAAAAATTACCAAAAGAAATGTCAGAACAAAATGAACCTAACAATAAGTATAATGGTGATTCAATATTGACTTGTAATGTTGTTTCTAATACAATTTGACAAATTGCGAAGTGTCGAATTTGAGCATCAGTTAAGGTTTCATTGGAGTACACACATCTAGTCAATTTGTTAGAAAAATTGATCAATTTGTTTAGCTGATGTTTAAGGATTCGTCACCTGGACAACTTTAATTGCCAAGTCACACAAAATTGCGTGCAATTTAACAGTTGAATTAACAAGATGTAATAACAAAAAGTCTGTTATATAATACAATGAGTGAAAATAGAATCACCCAATGTAACTCACCCTAGCGTAATTATTCATTTGCGAGATAAATTTAAGTCGCGCATTTAAGCATCTAATTTTATTGAAAAAATTAAAAATAATAAAACCAAGATCCGTTGATTAAGAGCGAAAAAAAAATTTTTTTTTTCATTGACCTGCATTCGGTCAATTTTTATACTTTCAGGTATAAACTGATAATATCAAATTGGCGCATATATTTTTGGTAAACCAAAAGAACGAAGTTATTGAAAAAGAAATCAATTGATGGGAAAACTAAAATAGAGAAAACTGACAACAAAATGACAAGAGTTAAAATAACCGAAGGATGCGAAAATAACAATGTTGATCACTTATTCACTTCCATCCTAAATATAAATTACGCCAACGAAATGTCCAGCTGAACGTTTACTTAAACAATTGAACAATGTCGTATGTAAAAAATCATTAAAAACGCCGTCGACTTGAGTTTGTTTCATTATGAACTAAATATAGTAAACGTTCGCAGCGCGACCTATATGTCAATTCTATTTCCACGTTGGTTTTGGAAATAGCATTTTCGCCTGTTTGCAGTCGCTCTCGCATGGGAAAGGACGCTCATTTTTATTTACCCGCGCGCCCGTTTGTTTCAAAAATCCATCGCACAAAACCTTCCACAGATGTAACATTTTCCTCGCTCCCGTCACCCGAGCCTTGATTTCTTCAATTTTTTTGTTTTATTATTATACTTATGATTAGCTCAACTAGGTCAAGGCTAACCGTTACCAACTACCTCATTCAATCAAATTCCATTGTCTCTCGTTTTCTTTTCTTCTTAAACAACATAATCTCAGAATATTTCTGCCCTCCAAACAAAAACACGACAAACAATAACAACATTGTTCCAAACAAATTTCGTCACACTCATTGAACAACTGTCGCGAAATCTTTCTCTTGTTAACGATCCTTCCTAAGGAAAAGTGTAAAAATATGTCTGTTTGTCCGCCATCGAAAAAGTCAAAAACCGCTCAATATCAATCAAATCCTCCAAACTAGGCGTGTTCTTCGCAGTCTCCCGAGAAACACAATCTATATAAAAATTTAACGTCAAGCCATATTTTTACAACAGAATCGTAAAAATTATAGTTGATTATAATCTGTCAAAGTCCTTATTCGGTGAGAATAAAATTTCTTTGGTCGAGAAAGGTATGAAAATGTTGCTCGGGCGGAGGTTGAAGTACTATTGAATTGATTTGATAAATTTTAATTAGGTTGGACAAAAAAAAATGGATGCAATTTTTGCGAGAGGCGATAAAAAAGTGAACGGTCGGAAGGTGCTAGGAGGCGGTCTTCCGGCCCTGCCGGCCGAAAGCGAATGCGGCGCGTTACGTTGGAGTGGTGTACAGTCCGCGCGAAAGGCAGACGGCGCGCGGATCGTGTGCGCTCTCGGCACCGTTGATCATCCGGATTAATTGCGGGCGCAACCCTGAGGATCGCGGCATGACCGATGCTGTGGTCGCGTGCTTTCGCCGATGAACACCAACGCCGACTTGATGTCGCGTTCAGCGCACTCGCGCTTCTACGCGGGTGCTCCGAGATCGCCTCCTTAGAGCAGTGTCCGAGCTCGCAAATGGCGTTGTCCTCGGCGCAGAGCAACGCCGCGGCCTTCGCTGGTGCTGCTGCTTCGCCGGCCACCGCAGGTACCGAACTCCAAACAAAGGCACCCCAGCTCTCCCGTCACCTCTCGTCTCAGTTGCCTATTCTTTCGCTCCTCCGCGATTCTCCACGGTCGCTCAAAATTTGCGCTATGCCATTTTGAGGTTATGTCGCAACCCAAGTTCGCAACTTTGGCCTTCGGACATTTGTTTTGCACGTTCGCTGCGAAACGTTTTATCGCCTGGAATTATAAACAATCGTTTTTCGAATTATCAACAGCGTCTGATGAAATTGAATTGCGGATTAGGAAAACAGTGACTGGTTTCATTCGGGGCAGAAGTTATACTTGGTTGACAAACGAAAAATGAGATCGGACTTTTTATCCTCCTTGTAGCGTTCTTTTTGACGAACGATAAACAGCTTCCGGTCGACAGAGATAACGCATCGTGTAACATGTTCACGATTAGGGGTAACCTCAAATTAGGACTTGGAGAAATTGCATCGCGTGTCTCTGTTGCGCGTGCGCGTGATTGACAAGTGTAAACAAGGACAGGTGACGTTCGAACTAGCAAATTAATTGAGCCTGATGCTTCTTTTTTTTCTCTCCTGCCATTACCGTGTCATTAATGGATTGCATTTTTGGTGCAATCGATTTGTTTACTCTTTTTTCTCTCCTTTGTTTCTCTTTCTCTTTCACTCGTTAAAACAGTCGTTTATCTCTGAATCGTTTGCAAGAAAAAAAAGAAACAAAAATTGAACACTATTTTTTTTTTTTTGGATCGGACGGAATAAATATTTCATGTTTTCTTTATTGTTCATTGAAGGTAACTAATGGAATTGTTTGTTCAACGTTCAATATATTTTTTTGTTTGTTTTCATTTTTTTTTTTTTTTAATTTAAAAGTTAAAAGGTGGAGTCATAAGTAAGTCATCCGAGAGACCGAATGAAAAATGTATAACTGAATAAATATATTGACAGGTAAATCAGATCAAATTTTCTCTGTAAAGTGAAACGAAGTTATTCCCAAGCCATACTAACAATTTACATGAAAAAAAAATTATAATTTAATTCATCTTTACTTTGACTGCATAACGAATTCAACAGCGATATAAACACTTGATTCGTTTGAGGCATTGCTTTTTCTTACCTCGTTTATTTAATCAGTTAAAAACAATTTATCAACAAACATTTATTAATAAGGCTCGATTGAATAATTATATGCAGAATGCTAATTAGCAATTTTTTCCATTTTTTTTTCTTCTGCAGTCCGGCAAACTTATAAAATATTGAATAATAAATTATAGATGAATAATTAATAAAGAGCGGATAAAAAAAATTCTGCAGAAATCTTATGATTGTGTGATATATTTTATATCGACGAGTAAAATAAACGCGGCTGGCGAGGAGGAAATAAGATATGATGATGCACGAAAAATCCGCGAATCGATGCATTTTAAACAAATATTCAATCAATTAATTACGCGCTTTCATTTATTCTCCGCTGAAAAGCCGCAGCTCATTTCAAAACCTCGTCAATATTTCGACTCATTAAATGTACATTTGGTCGTCAACAAAAATTCACCCTTCTTTCTAGTCCCTTTTTCTCGCCTTTTTGCGTCTTCGTATTCACCTTCCGTTTTTTCCTTTTTAACATTATTTCAACTCGGCAGTTTTTGTTTTCTTTTGTTTTGCCTTTTTATAACTGTTTGTCGGTATTTTTGTTTTTATTTATTTATTTTTTGTTTTTACCTTTTTTTTATCTTTGCCACAAAATTCCAAATAAAAACAACGGGTAAAACAAAACATAAACAAATAATTTTCGAGTTCATTTTGCCATGAAAACATCAGTATCTTAATTCAAGACATTTTTCAGATATGATTGTAATATGTCTGAAAGTGGTACCTTAAATGAAAATGCTTTTTTTGTGTTCAATAACATTTTATTAGTTCGTATTGATAAAGAAAAAATACGAAAACAAAGCTGTAGGTCATACTTTTTTATAACGAATTTTCCGCCATCTGTTCTGACGAAGAAGATCCCATACACGTACACACACACACTCACACACACTTTATAGGTGGGCTCTCGCAAATTCAAACGTGTAATTGTGCATGCTGATGTGTGGCGCTAGCTAAAGCATCGGTCGAATATTTTCCTACGAAACGTTATTTTAGAGAAATTCAAATTGATGTTCTACAATAACACTTTTGTTGTCGGTTGCATAAAAAAATGCAAATTTTTTTTATGCTACATTTTCATGCTGAAAAATAAACAAAAACATAAATGTTTCGGGATACTAAAACCAAAACAAACATTGAACTTGTTTTGAGTATTTTAAAACAATGTTTTTGTTATTTGATTACATTTTGAACGACATTGAACAACATAGGTGGCGCTGTCGTCGCATGACATTGGAGTGGTGGAAACATAAACAAACCTATTATTTTTCATTCTAATCGAGCAATTCTAATTAGAAAAAAGCGTACAAACGAAAAATAGTGATTTATTTTTTTAATAATTTGTTTTTTTAAGATGTTGGTTTATCAGATATTGAAGATTTCGCCGTTTATTTATTTACGAGTACCCGTGGGATCTATAGGTTAGATTTTCAATTGTTTTTTTTTTTATATTGGAATTAAAATTTTAGTTGTTATAACGCATGTCAAACAAAAGTTTATACAAAAAACAGAATAACCTCAGAATAGGAAAGAATAACAAAAATCCTGCTGACAAATGAATATAAAAGAAGAACAATGTTAAATTATTATAGTGACTAATTGTGCAAAATGGAAAACTGAATAAGTATTCTAACTCGATAATTTTGTTTTCAGCCGGTAACAAACCAGTGGTAAAAGAAGAGCGTCCCGATGAAGCGGAGATCCGTGAGCTGGCAGCCAAAATGGTGGAAGCGAACAAGGCGAAGACAGTGCTGGCACAGCAGGCGGTGCAGCAGCAGAGGGTACAGCAGCTGTCAGGCCAAGCTAATATTCAGGCTTACTTCAACCCAACAAAACCCCGGGCCGATCCTAATGCTAAGAAGCCCAACGGTGGCGCTGCCGTCGCACCGGCCAAGGCGAACTCGAATTCGAGCGACGGTCTTCCCGCGGTGGACGAGGAGAGTCAGCGTGGTCGGTTTGGCTGGAGCACCTTCGGCGACTGTCACATCCCCTATATCCTGAGATCCACCGAGAAGTACTGCGCGGTGCGCATTCTCGAGTCGAAGCTGCTGAACAAGTATTTGGGCTGCTTGCACCCTGACATCTACAACAGCACCTGCATACGCAGCTACTACATCACAGAGGCCGAGAGCAAGCTGCTCAACGAGATTAACATCAAGCACTGCGAGAACCAGTTTGGTCGCGAGCAGTTCACTGTGCATGACCTCATCGTCCGACTGAGCGACGTGCGCGAGTTTTACATGTTCCTTGACATCTGTTACACGAAGCTCACGCCTGGTGCGACGCCCAGCATACCCGCGCACAACGCCGAGAAGTGCGGCTTCATTCGGATCAACAAGGAGTCTGTCGTGCCCTACACAGTGAAGAACGGGCTCAAATATGTGCCGCTCTTCTACTTCGAAGGCGAGACTGAGAACCTCAAACTCAAGGCGGAGAAGCTTGAGGGATGGGATCTCGCGTACCTCAAGTTCTGCTGCAAGGCCCAGGGCATTCGCAATGAACTCTTCGCCAGTGAGACCTGCTCGGTCATCAGTCTCGCTGACATCAAAAGCTACTTCCCTCAGGGCACCAACTTCGAAGATTACTGGCCGAATAAGGTGATAGAGTTGGTTATTGCGAACAATAAGAGCGGCAGTAGTGGCGGCTGGACTAAGCAACCTCCCAAGCCACCGGTAAATCGGCAATCTGCTGTCAATCAGACAACGTTGCTGCCAATGACGATTAATGCTCGAGCTGTACAGCAACACCGCGCCAACACCATCAACTCAACGATACAGAGGGCGCAGGCAGCGCAGAGGTCCGTGCCACCAACGAGCCACCATCCGGCCCACTCAGCGCCCTCGCAGATTGTCTCTGCCGGTAGAATCGGCAGTGCCGTTGGCCAACCTATGATCAATGCTGTTCAAGCCATCAACGGCTGGTCAGGACTCGTCGGGGGTCAACCCACCTTCTCGGCGCTTGTTTCACAGGCCAACCAGATCAACCGGATACCCAACGCCACGCTCAATATTCATAATGTAAGCCATCGTTCATCGTCGATACGAAATAGCGATTGCAGGCCATCTGCAATGTTTCTCCTTACTAATTTATTTGTACAGTCAATTTGAAGTAGAGGTGCAACGTTTGGGTATTATTCCATTCTATGATTTAGGAGTAGGAAATTTGTTTCAATTCTTTTAAAATGGTTCTATAATCCAGATCAATCTGGTGTGTAAAATATAATTCTGAAAATTCATTTTTTCATCTCACTTTTACCTTTAAGAATGATTAGGTATTGGATTTAACTTGTTTTAACAATAAGGATAGACATATCAAACTTGATGTGTTAAAAAGAGACAGATAATGTTGATATAATGATTCAAAATTGATAAAGTCTCTTTCTTGATTGATTAAATAAGATAACTTGATATCTGCAAACTATTCTATTTCAGTTAAAAAATTGTTCAAATTTTAGTTTATAATGTTGTTTAAAAAGTTAATTATTTTATTTCAATTTGAGTTGTAATTCAGTTACCGTTGTTAACTTTTGGGCACAAATTTAATGAGTGAGAGTAATAATGTCGTTTTCGGGAACGATATCGATTTAAGTAATATAAAATTTTAAGAAACAAGTACACAGAATGAGTGAAATGACATTGCACAAAAAACATTCGAATTATTTATTTTCAAAAATTGATATTTGCCAATATACCTTTCTCGCGTTGTTCGAGAACAGTTTTCAGTTTAATGTGCAGCATGTACGGTTTGGTGAATACTTTATGTTGTGTGCTCCAATACATAATGCAAAATTCTGATTTGATGAAAAAATTTTTTTTCCTATGACGTATAGGAAAAAATAGATGATTTTCTTTGTATTGATTTTTTCCACGGTTTGTTTTTCCAACACAACGTTGCTCTCGTATTTATTCTTCTTCGCATGATTATCTTCTCAACTTCTTTGTTTACTTCTTTACTCTTTCTTTATCTCGCATCCCTGCTTCTCACTGCCGTTCTATATTTTACTTGTCTTATTGTTTCATCTAATTGATCTTCTTTTTCCTTTGCTTTTCACTGCTTTGATAAACGCGTTCATTTTATCCTCCCATCTTATCTTTTGTTACAAAACTCATTATTTAGTTATCAATTTACATATATTTTTCTTCCATTTTTGTTTCTTTCCTTTTTTTTTACAGACTTTAGTTTTTTCTTCTACGCTATCCCTTTCACTCATTTTTCGTTATTTTCGACGTTTCATGTTGAACATCAAAGTAACTTTCGTTGCACAAACTTTCAAAATAAATAGTCTACTGTAAATGAAACATTGGAATAAACATTTAAACAATTCCTGAAAATTCAAATTTTTAATAAAAATTTATTTACTTTGCAGCAACTGCCGACGACAACGAAGTCGTACACGTCGGTGGCAAATAGGAGTAGAGGGGGTGGTGGCGGAACCGCTGCGGCGTATCCAGTGTACCCGGTTTCGACAATGCAAAACACGACGGTTCATGTCCAGCCACCCCCTCTCGTCAGAGCAACTGCCCATTCCAATCAACCCAACCTCGGGTGAGTAAACTTAATATTCGTGGATAGCCAAAGCCCGAACGACCTCCCACCTTTGCCCCACCGCTTATACTCTTATCATTTTTCTGACGCTTCATTTTTCATTCATTTTCTGTTCACGTGACCCTGCAGTCATTTTTTTATTTTTGTTCATTTCGACCGCTTTTTTTCATGCTCGTCTGACTATATGAGCTTTTGTATTTTTCTGAGCACTGCTGGAAACGTTTGAAATTGCTGAATTTTTTTTTTTTTTGAAAAAAAAGTTCAAAAGCTGCATTGAAAGTTTTTTTTATTTTGTGTTATTTTTGAATGACGAACAAAAAACTCAAAATGTTTTAGAATTAATTAAAGCCACTGAAGAAATACGAAAGAATTCGCAAGAAAGTTATAATTAAACCTTGTCGGAATCGTAACCGAGGTTACCAACTCAATTTTCAGCCTTAATTCCCACTTTTTTCTTCCCAGTTCGGCACACGAACTTTCATTAAACGTTAATTGCTATTTTTCTCTTTCGCTCTTTCACATCCGTTATTTATTGATTAATGTGTTTTGTCCTAAGTACCTTTTCATTCAAAAATTTCATTCAACTTCAAACCCCGCGTTTAAAATTATCATTTGTTAGAATCAAATTGAATGATATTAAAAAGTAGCATGTTCAAGTTAACATCATGAAATTAGACTGAATTGGAACTTTGAGCTTTCGGTATGCCAAGCATTTGTGAGCAAACTATCTTTTTTGAATTTGAATCGTAAGACTAATATAATTTGCTGGTTAATTTGCATTTATAATAATTTGAAGAATCGTTTTTATTAATATCGAGTATTCATTCGAGCGTTGCACTGTAAATTCTATAACAACATTCAACTTACACAAAACGCGTGTGAAACATCAAATTTGAGTTGGAGTTTTGAAGCGAATGTAACACGTTCTATTATACAGTCGTGAAACTTAGTTGTGAATTTGTCATCCGTTAATCATGTTTATTAATTGGCGAACAAAAATTGCAATGCAATTTAAACACCGTATAATTATTTAAACAAATTGAAAGATAACAAAAATGTGCAACAGGTTACTATAGCTTGCAAGCATAGCAATTATATAGATGTTTGCATGTTACGTTTATAGGGGAATCTTAACAGCTTTAACGCCTATGTACAGATCAATTTATTTATATATTTTTTCTTGTATAGTTATTCGACCTATGGGAAGGATGACTGGTGAGTCCCCGTATAATGTTAATAATATTCTTATACATAAAATACATCAACAACAAATCTAGCATGCGTCCAGATAATACAATCAAATAAAACAAAATTAATCTTAAAAAATTCATTTCTCAATGTTTTTCTCAGACATACTACATCTTTTGAATCAAACCTTAAGCTTAAAAAATTAAAATTTATTCTCGGTCTTATTGGCTCCTTTCTCTCGTTTTTAAATATAAAAACAAATTTATTTCTTTTAATCATTATATCATATTATTACTATTGAGTTTTAATTTTCGATGTTTTATACGCATTAAATTGTGAAATGTTATGTTGTTTGATAGAACAAAGTCTTTTTTTCTGTTCACTATTTCTGGAGACTCATCCAAAGTCTTTTCCATAATATGTAGGTTTTTTATTAATCTCTATATATTTCTCTTTCTATCTCTCTTTTTACCTCGCTGAAAATTCGCCTTGATATTTTTAGTTAAATTCAATGCTTTTTCAGTGAAATTACCTCTCTTCAGTCAGACAGTGATAAAACACAATAAACCTGATGCTTTTTCTAATTTCAGTTTAAATTTATATTATTGGATTTAAAACTATATTTGTGTAGCTTTCGGTAATGACTATATGTAAGTACTTTTTTATTACAGAATCTTAGAGAATCAACTACTTGAGATTTTCATTTTGATTTTAATATTTTCATTTTATAATCTTTGATATTTAATATGATAATGTTATCACACAAAATATCCAACTTTATGACATGAAAGTATCAAGGCAAACATGAAAAATTGAAATACTGGATTCGCTGTATGTAATTCGAAAATATAATAAAACACACTTTTTTAGTTTTTACCGGAAGCTACAGATTTAACAAAGTTTGTTCTTAATTCAGAAATATAGTTAGCATGATTACATTTTTCCAACTTTTTCATTAAGAGAAATGAAACCAAAAAATTTTAATACCTAGAAAGATCAAAGGAATTATTGCCATCTTAATTTATTCGCTAATGAAATTTTTCGTTCCTTGCTTTTCTTCACTTCTGATAATAATTATTAATTATCGGCATTCAAACAATGTGATAAATTTGTTTATTAAACAAATTCAATAACAACTCTACTATGGAATATTATTTCTGGCAGTCACCTTAAGATGCTACAAATAGTAATATTGTTTGAAACTAATTTACCATTAAAACAAAGTATTTTCTGTAACAAAATTCCTTTCTTGAAGTTATAACAAAAATGCCGCATAACAATATAACTAGAAATAAATGAAAATTTCACGGAAATAATAAATGTTTAACGAGAACGAAAAGCAGAGTTTACTAACCGCATTATTTTTTAATTATTATTATTTATATTCTTTTATTAAACATTGCTGCTTTCATAGTGTTCCCGTGGTATGAAAATGAATGAAAAATTTGAGGTTTCCACAATTCTTCCATATTAAAAATTTAATTTAGATGCAAATTTAAAAAAAATATATTCACATTAATCAAATTGCTACTTCCACTTTCAAGATAAAAGTGCTGTTTAATATGTAAATGACATTTACCTCGCATTTTAAAAACATTTTTTTCCTCTTTCTTTTAATAATTCTAAAAATTTTGCTAACAAATTAAATGACTAAATTCGCACGACATTTGTGTTTTGTTTATTTATTATTATTTGATTGTCACCAAACCACCACGATCTGCACATCTATTCTATGTAAATATAATTGATATAATTTATCCATTTAAAAGTAAGAATTTTTTGTTTGTTGTTTTTTTAAGAAGTTTTAATTTCAAGTATATTGAATCCGTTTCGTAGCATTTTTTAGCACATTCTTCTCTTGTCTTCCTTCTCTTTAATTTTGAAATTAACTTTTATTAATAAAGTGAAATTAAAAAAAAAAAATGAAATACACACAATTTTTAGATTGTTATTATCGCCATGTTGTATTTCGACTTGAAATTAACTATGAATATTTTTAATTGCAGGGTATCTGCAACGTACACGTCGCCAAGTTTAGGCGTGCAGAACGTGGTGAACGCTAGCACGTATCCTCAAATGCTCGGATTGAGTGCAGAGCAGGTGCAGGCGCTGATGCCGCAGCAGTCGTCATCAGCGACGTTATTGCCGCACTCGCAGAGGCACACGCCACCGATACACAATGCTGCGGCACCGCACGCGGCTAAGTACCCACCACCGCTCATACCTGTCAACAACTCCACGTCTGCCAACAGCAGTAATTCCAACAATGACACTACCAATTCCCGGTATGCCACAATGCCCGAAGAAATAACTATTGATTAATCATTCATATTAGTTTATGTTTTTCTGTTCTGACGAACGAGTTTAGCTTTACAACGACAATCAGTATGTTGAGTTAGAAAAAAGAACTTTCGAATTCAGTTTTTTCATTCAATGAAAAAATCATGTCATCAGTAGCGTTGATGATTTTCATCTTTTCAGTCATTTTTGTTAGGCATAAAAATGAAAGATATAGTACGAGATTGTTTGCAAGGTCAATTTGCTATTGTTTATATCCTAAATGAAGAAGTATATATTTTGAGTTTCAACTAAGAACAAAATAAAAGAAATGATTTTGACAGAATTGAAAATATGTATTTTTGTCCATTTCAAATGGTTTTTAATAAAAATGGAAGATGATTGAAATTCAATTTGTGTAAATGTTATATGTTTAATACAATTGATAAAATTTCATTGGAACAAACATTGTATGACATTTGATCAGAGTGAATTATATGAATAAAGGGATACGAAAACTTTTATATTTTGTACGTGCTTCAATTTATTTAGGCTTGGTTCGTGATGTCCTATGTGATAGTTGTTTCATAAACGATCATAAACAAAATTTTGTGCATTTGTGTCGTCAAGTATGGCTTTTGTAAACATGTTATTCATGTGAATGCGAGATTGAAACGTCTTAATTGTTTTAATTGAACAAACGAAAACATAATTAGCAAATGTAATTAAAAACTTCATGGGGAATGCAAAAACTGAGAATAAATCCACTGACGGTCCAATTTTAAGAACTGATTATTATTAATTAAGAAAAATTGCATTAACATTAACGTAAGTTAAGATCATTTTTTGTTTGTTTTTTTAATCAACGGGACAGACGTAACTAACGGACGGAAATTTATTAATGTATAATAATCCGGAAGTTGGGAAGACGGAAGAAGTTCAAGATAAAAATCAATTACTCGAAGCGTTGTCAAAAAGCAATTTAGTCCGAGAGACGATGTCAAAAAATAATAAGAAAGAGTCAAAAAATAATAAGAAAAAGTCACGCCCCTCACTGCATAAGGTTCGCGGCAGCGTATTTAAAGTTTGATATCAAAAGTTGCACTTGCGCGAGCGGAGTTTCATAAAAGTAATATTATTCATGTTAAGTCGAGGTTGTCGCGAGTTTTTTTTTTTTTTATTATTATATTTCCCAAGTTTTGTCGCAGTGTTATTATCCCTCACAAGTTTACACAAACACGAATATTAATAACAATAATCGCATGGCACGATGGTGCTAATAGTTGTATGCAACTTTCAGCTGGTTTAAATTGAAAGCCCCACCTTGGTATCGAGGCTCATATTTTTGCATTACATTAATTTAGACTTATTTGTTCCAGGCAAACGAGGCAGACAAAGAAGGGTTTGATACCGATTGGCGATACCCTTGCTTCCAGTCATGTCCAGCCTTATCAAATTCAAAGGGCCTTGGTCGAAGAAAAATTCGTCAGTTGTATCAATTTCAAACCGTACGTCTACAATGAACTGTTAATGACACTACCAGACTTCGTTTCAAATTACTTCCCCAACTGCAGCGTCAGCAATTGTCGAGAAGTTTTGAGCGATGTCTTATGCATTGAACTCTACCAAGGAAACCGGTATGTACCACTTGTTTTAAGCGTTTAACGGTTTACAAACTGTATACAAAAATTGTTGGCCCATCAAACGGTTAATTTACAAAATGAGATAGACTAAGTGATTGTGATTTGTTTACAGGCTACAGATGGAGATCCTCCAAAAAGCCGGAAAGTGTCAGTCGGTGAACGAAGAGCTGCCTTTAATTCAGGTGCAAAGTATAATGAAATACAGACGACAGCTCAAGTACATCCTGGAGAACAACCGCAACATGCCAATGACGCAGATGCATTCCGAAGAGCACCAGGCGAAAAAGCGTCAACGTATCAGCTAGGAATGGCTACAGCCTTACTGGCCTACCTATGACTACTACCACTCTGCCTTTTGAGGCGGCCAACTTACTCTCGTGTAAATAGGTGAACGTAAGGCTGACACCGACAACCGACAACATCTACTGTGCCACGCATGCATGTGTGTTCAAAAAAACGCTGAACGCCACAATGTTCAATTCTACAAATTCGTTTTCGATTGATACTCGTTGAGATCCGAGATAGAGGCTCCATTGACGAGGATGATAAGAAATGATGATGATCTCGGATTCGTGCGTGATTCAATTGAAGGTGGCATTTTTGAGAAAGGAGAGCCACGTTAGACTGCGCTGCGTTGTTCTTTGCCAAAGACTACGGATAATGGCGACAACATGAAACAAGCCTCTCCAAGTTCCTAGCGAATCATGTAACCCGACCGAATGATGCCGGTTTTCTCTCGTGCTGTTTATATATATGTGTTGTATATACAAATATATATGAACATATATAAATATACAGATTATATATAAATATATAAATATAAATATGTAAAGCGTTCGTGAATCTTGTGGCGAGCGCTGCGACACCTACGGGACGATCTGCTATTTTCTCAGATTCTGTTCTCTTTTCAAATTTCAAACACAAACAAAGCGATGTTCTCGAGTGTTCGCGGCGCCACACCGTTTCCTCGTTTGTTCGTTCGTTTTAGAAGCGACACAGCGCCCATCTGCGCCTCAATAATCGAATTACATTCGATCTGTGATCGCGATTAATTAATTAATTGTTATTCGACGACTGAGTACGTTGAGCAAAATGTATGTGTATATTGAAATCTGACCGTGTGAAAAAGAGAGAAGTGAGAAGATTTGGAGAGAGAAGTGTGAAAGAGAATGAGAAAATTGCGAGTGTGAGTGGCAACGATTGATGATCTCTGTGGCGGAGTTCATTTTGAAACTCAGGGGATCTTGATCGTTGCAATGGTTAATACAAAAAAAAAAAAAGAACGGCTTTTCTCAAAGTTTTTTTACCTGACGAAACTTCGCGGAACCCACAACGTGTAAATAGTTTGATAGGTAGAAGCTTATTTAATTTCGTCGTTTGTATTTAAGGTCACGGGTTCTGACGATTATTTTCGTTTAATTGTTTTTTTTTACTGTGCTAAAAATATGATAATCTATGTTGTTTACGTTTCACGCGTACCAGACACAAGCATACCTGTTTTCGTTCAAGTTCAGGCTATCAAATAATTAATTTAGACATGTTTTTTTTCAAATTTTTGTTCGTACAAACAAGCAATTGGCTATCATCTTCGGTTGTCTGTGATGATGTATATTTCTCTTTCTTTTTTATCCTTCAGAATTAAGATTTAGTTTGTCACAAAAATAATGATAATTGACTACGCGAACACAAGCGATGGATCACACGGTAGCCAGTATGTTGACTTTATTGTTGACTATTATTACACGCGTTATACGATGCATTCGCGAGTAATAGATTTTAATTGAACCATTCCAACGAGAGTAGCTGACAGAGTTAGGCGACATTTGCAAATACGTTAGTCGGTTGATTACGTTCTAATGATGAGAATGAGCGCTGAAGTTTTCTTTTAGTATGAAAACTGTGACATTCGCACAACAAACACTTGGACTTTATGTAATATATGTCTGCATCAGTTAATTTTTTTTGTATTATTAATAATTTTTTTGAATGAGTATTAAGAATGTATCAAACTTTGTTATTTGATTTTGAATTTGATTTCAACAAGTTGTTCATTAAGACTCAGAAATAAAATTTTTATAACAACCCTATTTTGTCAGTAATTATGTTGACTATACATCTTGATTATAATAAAACGTTCACGTTTTTAACAATTTGCACAAAGTCCAAGAAATATTGAAAAATATTTTGTTTTTATCGTCATAAAGATCAAAATTTAATGAGATGGTAAACTTTTCTCAAAGTGATATTTTTTATCTTGGTTAGCTGAAATCGCGCTGATCCTTGTCGAAAATTTGCAAAAAGTCACACAAAAAAAAACACTCTTGCAATCTTGGGAACTCACAGACACATGACTCTTTAAATTTTTGCACCCATTAGCTTTTAAACGCATTCGTGTATTTATTTCTTTAGTTTCTAAGTTAGATGAATTTCGTTGTCGGGGATCTGTAGTTATATATAAATTGTCCGGCTTAAGATATTTGAGAAAAGCAAATTGATGACGAGAAGAAGAATAAAAAAAAAGATGAAATTCAATGATGCATCTTGAAAAAATATCGAATAAATGATTTATAATGACTATTATAATAGACGTACTCATTAATTAGAAACAAAAAAAATAAATCTGGCGAGTTTTTGTATAGAATTTTATCTTGTCAATTGATGATCAAATTCTGTCAATCAGCTTAGCAAAATGGATTGAATTTTTGATCATCATGAAGAAATTGATTTTTGATTACGAATTTCAGTTTGTAAATAAAAAACAATACTGATTTAAAAGTGTAAGAATTTCTTAAGGATCATAATTTTTAGTATGTAAAATATAATTGTATTTTTAAGGTATGAAAATGGAAGGCATGTTTTCTTGATGATTCACAATTTTTGTAATCTTTTTGTAAACAATTTAAGCGAATTTCAGTGTGAATATCTGACGACAATCTTTTGACATAAAAAAGCATCATTCATGTGAGAGACAAAAAATTTGATATATGCGTGGCAGGAAGAAAAAAAAAATTTTGAAATTATTTTCCATTTTGTTCAATATGAGTTGCAAATTATAAGCTGAATGCGAATCTAATGTTGATTATTATTAAAGCGAGGTTGTTTTAACGGAAATTTTGTTTTATTTATTTTTCATGAAGTAGTAATAATAATAGCGTATCTTAACGAAAGTAAATTTTATCATTGTATATAGACCTGAGAAAACAAAAATAATAAATTTGAAAAGTAAAAAATTGCGTTTGGGTGTTATTTGAAATGAATTCATAATATTTTGAGAAAAATGTATACTTTATTTTGATATAAAGTACAAATCATCCTCCTTAATATAAGAAAAATCCTTATGTTCTTTTTATTCCCTCATCGCTTTCTCCTTTTGCCTTTGCATCTTCTTTTTGCTCAACTTCTTTTTGGGCTCTTCTTCTGTTGCTTTGGCTACAACATCTTCCTTCTCAGTCAGGATGACTTCGATGTGGCAAGGAGAACTCATATAGGCTGTAAAAAAATTATACATTTAAAATAAATGTTTCATTTGAATCTATATTCCATAAATTTGTTTAAATATTAGAAATTTTACTTACGATTGATACGACCGTGCGCTCTGTAAGTTCTTCGGCGCAAAGCAGGAGCTTGGTTAACCTGAATGTGTTCGATGACAAGTCTATCAACATCCAAACCCTTCAAGTCAGCGTTGCTCTCTGCATTCTTAAGCAATTGAAGCAAGAATTCAGCCGATTTTTTGGGCCAGCGACCTTGAAAAAGAATTAACATATAAATTTGTTTTTGATAACAATATAAATGAATAAGTATTGTAGTTGTAAAAAATTAATGCAAATTCAACGATGTCTGAGAACAAACAGCACCAACTTGTTAAATCACAAGCTAGCATGGGATACGTTCTCAATTTTGATCTCCCTGATTTTCTTAAGCGTGCTTCAATTAGTTAAAAAACGCTTCTGTATTGTCAGGGCTTTGTTGATATAAAGTTTTTACAATTGCCAAATTATTTACCTTGAGTTGTGCCGAATTGTTTAGCTTGAGCGCACCGACCGACACCACCGTTAAACCTTCTGAAAGGAACGCATTCTTTGTGTTCCATAACATTCTTGAGGTATTTCTGAGCCCTCCTCAAGTCCATACGTTTGATAGCACGGGCTGTTTCATGAGTGTTCTAAAAAAGATTTAAATTCACTTTAAATAAATTGATTTCGGTTATTATTAAAAAGAAATATGAACATTAATCAGAAATACAATATGTTAACGATCTAAAAATTGACCTGTGGAACTTCCAGTGAATGACATTCAAATTTTTTATGTAAACAATAACAGATAAATAGTTTTTTTTAATTTGGAATCAACAGAAATTTATAACATTGAAAACTTCAAGGTTTGAATCAAAGGGATGTATTTTTATTTACATTTTTCAAAAATAAGTTCAAGTTGAATGACTTTTGAGGTTAGGTGTAACCACCGATGATAAACAAAGAATTGTTTTTTACCTTGAAGTGCACTCTGAGGTTGGTGCCGCGTGCTTTGCACGACTTCACAGGGTTAACGGGATCGTGCGAGTAACGAGGCATCTTTACCTAAAATCAAAGAAATTATTAGCACTTTTAATCCAGTTGGAAAAACATCGGGGGAGATCACGCACATTGAACACAATTTGCACACGTAATCACAGTAATAAATAAAAAAATGTTGACACTATCATGAACTTTGATAGTTTAAGAATTTATTATTACCAAATAAAAAAAGAAATTGTTTATTAATGTTAGGATCCCAACGGATTTTAATTGTAAAACATTTCAGCCATACCTTTTACAGCCGTCGTTGCGTGCGAAAGAACACACGGGATCGAAGAGAAAGGAAACATAGATGGCCTACTGGGAATACCGGGGATTCAACGGAATGAAATTCATTATGATTAGTTGATGGGTTTGAAGCGGCAATTTCAAATTTTGTGTTTTTAAGATTTAATTAAAACGATGTGTTGTCTAGAAGAATACATATATATAATGTCTAATATCATTTTGCATTTAGGATTTTCTTATTCAAGATGTTGATACAGTTTTGGGACGATTTAATACGAAATGTCCATGGAACCTTTTGTTCCATGAATCCTGGAACCTTTTGTTTCATGAATCCTGGAACCTTTTTAAAGCCGGTATAGTTTTTTTAAATTATAGAATAATCGTTTATGTGTATATTTTATTAATCGATTTATATTTACAATAAATCATATCATATCCTTTATAAAACCATTTTGATATATATTCATTGTAAAATTGTATAATGGGAATAAAAACGTTAATAAATCATTAGAAAGTATTTGCAACAGTATAATTATTATTGATCAAAATATATTTTGGATTTAGTTTTGTAAACAAAGGAAATAAAAAAGTTAGGAAATCAGTAGAAAGTATTTGCAACAGTATACTTATTGTTAATTAAAATATATTTTGGATTTAGTTTTTCAAACTTACTATCAAGTTGATGAATGTCTAATAAGTAAATAGATAAATGAATATTTGACTTATTTTATTTTAAAATTTGAAAAAAAAGAGACCAACACTTTGTTTGAAAAATAAGAACAAATAAAGATGGACAGGATTTAATAAGCACATATAGATTGAGTACCAAATATCAGATTCAGTTTATTTTATTTTTTAAACATATTTTTATAAAAAATTAGTTGCTCGACTTGGCAGCTAATCTCTTATCACGTTCTTCAGCGATGGACAGCTTGACACCCTTGCCACGTGGTAAGCTCACGTATGCCTTGGAACCCTTGCCGATGATGAAGACGTTGTTCAATCTGTGAACATTACAAATTACTTGTTATTTTCATTCATAAATTAAAAAAAAAAAAATTTCAAACAAAATATTTTGCTTTATCAGTTGATGAGCAAACTGTTTGAGATATAATTGTATCCCATCTGGGTGATACGGAAAGGCTCAATTGCCAGACAGTGACCATAAAGAAGGGAAATTTGATATTGGCCTCTTTTTGACTGCGATGAAAATTGAAATTTTAACACAGCTTCGATAATGGCCAATCAGGTTTTAGAATTTTTTCAATCTTTCAATTAAAATTACCTCGTGGCAAAAGTGTGGCCTTGTGCGTCCTTGATGTGGCAAATATCAAAAGATCCTGGATGTCTTTCACGGTTGACAACCGTGCCAACACGTCCCAAATTTCTTCCTCCAGTGATCATGCAAAGGTTTCCAGAGTCAAAACGGATTGATTCGAGGATTTTGCCAGTGGCAATTTCCAACTGGATTGTGTCGTTGACCTTGATCAAGGGGTCTGGATATCGGATAGTTCTGCCGTCGTGCGTCACGAGGAATGGAACACCCTTGGGTCCAGTTTGAACTCGCTTGACTTTGCACAATTTGTACTGAAAAAAATGAAACAACATCGATTAAATTCAATGTATCTTTAAACCTATCTAAATTCCAGGAAATTGAAGAAAAATTAAAAAATAAAATTTAATTTTAAATGTTTGAAATGTATCTTATCTGGGTAATACGGAAAGGCACCATTGCCAGTCAGTGACCAAAAGAGAAGCAAAGTTACTTTGGGCCAGCATTTCACTGCTTTAAAAATTGAAATTAATAAAGCAGCTATCATAGTGGCCAAACTGTTATCTATCGAATAGAAATTCAAAACCAACAAGATCACAAACGATCATTTTACATTATTATGATTCACTTACAGCAGCTTCCTCAGCAGTGATACGGTGGATTGTGTATCTACCCTTAACATCGTAGATCAGACGGAAGAATTCACCAGTTTTTTCAATGGTAATAACATCTGCAACAAATTAGAAGACTCTTAGTTTTGATCATAATTATAACATCTTGTTTCAATAATTTTTCAATTGAAACTTGCATTTTTTTCAATTATGACACAATTTTATCTTACCCATGAAGCCAGCAGGGTAGTTAGGGTCGGTCCTGACTTTGCCGTCGACTTTGATTAGCCTTTGCATTGTGATTTTCTTCACCTCGCAGTTGGTGAGAGCGTACTTGAGACGATTGCGCAAGAAAACAACCAAAGGGATGGATTCCCGCAGCCTGTGGGGACCGGTGGACGGTCGGGGAGCGTAAACTCCACCGAGTTTGTCCAACATCCATGCTTTTGGCGCATTGAGACGCTTCAAATGCTTCTTCGGTCCACGCGCCTAAATAAAAAATACAACAATTAAACAACATTGATACATATATAAACATAAAACGAATGAAAACAAAAGAATTGCACCTATTGTTTATGCAATTTTTTGGTTATGTCAGTCGGGAATGAGGTTAAGTCGACAACTTGTAATTGAAAACAAAAAGTACTCTGCAAGTGAACAAACAAATTTGCAATACAAAAGATATGATTTTTAAAATCAATATTTTTGCATTCACTCGTTCTGATTTGAGAGAAAGGAATGAATCTTTGAGGATGATATCGCGCCCAAACCCGCGACAGATTTCATGACAATAAATAACGAAAGACCAGAAATACACTGATAAACAATCACTTTTGATGTTAAAAATCACTTATTACTTGGCAGATTGCAATTGTAAGTTGAATTACACGGCGATTTAAGTGGATTTTATTTTTTAAACTAGACGTGAACGCTTACCATGATTGTCGCTGTGGGTTAAAAAGCCAGAAAGAGACCTGTCGAAAGAAAAGATACGGGACGTGATGGCCGAGAGACTGCGCATACACTCTTGCGCAAGTAGCGCCAAAATTTAAACGCACTATATTGTCCATACAGCAATATGTTACATTGAAATTGATATATTTATTTATGAACTGATAGTCATTTTTATTTCAATTTTTATTATATTTATTATTTTTGTTTATCAAATTAATTAATTGCTGCTCTCTATCTATTGCACTCCAACAGTTGTGATGAAATAGAGACAGATAGTGTGAAACAGCTGCAAACAGCTAGAGAGGGGGTAGGGGAAGGGCTGAGCTGCCAGAGCGCGGAGTGTGAGCAGTCGACTTGAACTTTTTGAATTTAATGGTGATTTGCTGTTATTCGGCAAAAAAATGGCGTTTGGGTTAGCCGCTTTTTCATATATTGTAGCGTTGATTATTGACGCATTTTTAATATTTTTCGCAATATTCCACGTAAGTAATTGTAGTAGTCTCTGAATAACTTTAACATAAGAATTATAATGAGCTCAATTTTGTGAAACATCATCGTAACCTCTTCTCAGGTTACGTTTGAATTTCTAACTTGTGTTGATGATGTTGTTTATATGCATACATGGTTCTATTATTGTCATTCCAGGTAATCGCTTTTGATGAATTACGAACGGAATACAAAAATCCCATAGACCAATGCAACAGTTTAAATCCGGTATGTATCTTTCTTTAAGTGATAATAAGAGATAAAAAGCAAAAAGTAAACACATTATAATAATACTGAAAGTTACGAAAATCACATTCTTGTTTTTTTTTGATTAAAAAACAAACGAAGAACTTTATCTATGTTTTTTCATATCACTTTTTTTTCAATTTTAGCAAAATTTTAAATTATGAATTTTGCTGTTTTTTAGCTGGTATTGCCTGAGTATGGATTACACATTTTTATAAATATTCTTTTTTTGATCTGCGGTCAATGGATTCCGGTGATTTTAAATCTACCATTGATTGTGTACCATATCAACAGATATTATAACAGACCAGTTATGTCAGAACCTGGACTGTATGATCCTACAAGCATAATGAATGCAAACGACTTGAAAAAGTGTCAACGAGAGGGCATGGTCAAAGTTGCATTTTATTTATTATCGTTCTTCTATTACATTTATGGGTAAGTTTAAATAAACAAATTCTTTAATTAGATAACCAACTCCAACCTTCAATAATATATTTTTTTACTTTCAGAATGGTCAATTCACTTATACATTAAATGCATAAAATGAACACAGCTTTATTATACAAGCCTTATTGTTCACGACGAGAGTGATTTACTAGATCTATAATGTCCTGCTAAATTTTTGTAAAGCCCCGCTAAAACGAAGGCTCTTACAATATAATTAATAGACTGTAAGTAATTTGCCACGAAGAGCGTCGATGAGATTTTTGTATCCTCTGCCGACATTTCCGATTTTGCTACTTATACCAAACAAGGTTGTTTTCTATGAAAAACTTTTAAATCATCCATAGAGCTTTCCGAAGTATTCAATCTTCTGACATATAAAAAACTGGTGAATACTTGCCGTAGTTAATATTTTGAGTTTGCGAGTTGTTTCTAAAATACTTGATTAATTGTAAATACAATTAAAAATGTTTCAATGTGAAACTTATCTTATTGAGAAAAAAATTGCTGAATAGGAGATTCAGAACTGTGTACAATTGTATAAAGTTTTACATTATACCTATATATAAGTATATATATAGAAAAAAATGTCATTGTCCTTCAAGTAAATAGTTAGTAAGTATCTATAAAATAAGAGTGCGATATAATATTGCTTTTAGACACGCTCATTCAACATTTTATAACTTTTGAAGTGTATTTTATTTACAAATGTAAAAAAAATATAAAGAACATTAAATTTTTTAGTCCAAAAATAACTATTGATTTTTTAATTGTATTAATTGTTTTGGATTGTGATTAATGGTAATAATCACCTTTCCAAAGATCAAAGTACTTTTTTTATCAAATTGCTGAACATGAAGGCGCATTTTCAAGCACAATAATTTTTATTATAGTATTAAATTATAAATTTAATTTAATAAATAGTATAAAATACTTTTTACATGCAAATAGTTGTTGAATTAATTTTTTTTGAGGCATTAAAACGTTATAAAACTATTATCTTATTCAATATGAAATGATAAACTGTTGTATCCAAGCCTTAAATATCAAGAATTAGAGCCAACTTCATGGTATACAAATCTCGCGTAGTAGCTAGTTTTTGTTACAAACACCTTGCTGTACGCAATATCACTGAGTGGTCGTGTATTATGACGTGTCAAACCTGTCAATTAGTGATCAATCGAAAAAATTAAATCACCTTTGATACGTCGACGGTACTTTTTTTCATTTTTATATGCTTGTAAATATTTGTTTAATAAACGAACACCAAAGGAAACAATAATGTTGAAAGCTGTTATTCTCATTGGTGGGCCCTCAAAGGGTAAGAAAAACATCGAAACCTTTTTGGCAAATATTTATTCAAAATATCGCAAGACATTTTTATTGAAAATTTGAGAACTACAAAATTCAAAAATTATTAGAGCAAAGTGTTTATTGAACATATATTTTTTTTAAGGTACCAGGTTTCGACCCTTATCTTTAGACATCCCGAAACCGCTATTCCCAGTGGCAGGTCTACCAGTAATTCAGCATCACATTGAAGCTTGCTCAACAATCCCCAACCTCAGTGAAATTTTAATAATTGGATCTTACTCTGCATCCGATTTGCAACAATTTGTTCAAACTATGATGAGAACTTATGGACTGGGCATCAGGTACCTTCAAGAATTTACTCCGCTAGGTACTGCCGGTGGTATTTACCATTTCCGAGATCAAATCAGCGCAGGCGACACGAAACACTTCTTCATTATGAACGGCGATGTTTGTGCTGATTTTCCTCTCCTGGAACTGTTGGAATTCCACAAAAATAAAAAGCGTTGATAACGATAATGGCCACAGAAGCAACCAGACAACAGTCTCTGAATTATGGCAGCATCGTGTTGGGTCAAAACAACGAAGTGGCGCACTACGTTGAAAAACCATCAACGTTTGTTTCTCACCTAATCAACTGTGGAGTTTACATCACATCACCAGATATTTTTCAAACTATGGCCAGTGCTTTGATGGATATTTATCAGCAAGAGTACCTGTCTTCGAATTCTTTAAACAGAGCACAAAACGGAAACGACAAAGATCCTGCGCACATCGCTTTGGAGCGAGACATTTTAGCCACGCTAGCTGGAAGCGGACAACTTTTTGCACTGCCGGTTAATAATTGGTGGTCCCAACTTAAGACTGCAGGTTCAGCTATTTACGCAAATCGTCATTATCTGGCTTTGTATCGCACAAAAAATCCTGAAAGACTGGCGCGGGCTGGTAATTGTCCTTACCATATAATTGACGATGTATTTATACATGAAACTGCAGATGTACATCCCACAGCAACCGTGTGTAATTTTTATTTAACATTTAGCAAGCTGTATCTTGAAATTCATTGAATTAAAATTTGTAATTGTGTTTATTTATTTCAGTTAGGACCAAATGTTAGTATTGGGCCAAATGTTGTCATTGGAGCAGGTGTGAGAATTCGAGAATCAATTGTCATGGCTAACGCGCATGTTCAGGCACATTCAATTGTTTTGTACAGCATCGTTGGAAGAGGTAGTAGAGTCGGTGAATGGGCTCGTGTTGAAGGCACTCCGTGTGATCCAAATCCTGACAAACCTTTTGCAAAGATGGACAATTTACCACTTTTTAATATCAATGGAAAACTAAATCCATCGATAACAATATTAGGTAATGATATTCACATGTATGCATATACCATTAATTTTACATGAAAAATCCATTTTATATGAAAACTTTCAAAACTCCATTTTGATATTGTTTCAGGATCCAGCGTTAGTTTAGCTTCGGAAAAAATTTTACTCAACTCAATCGTATTACCACACAAGGAACTTTTACGCAATTTTAAAAACGAGATCATACTTTGAATCAGTATTTGTATAAAAAATTTTACATTATTTCAAGTTGTTCAATTTTATACATCCGTCAGTGCAATCGTTATTATTAATTAATTTGCGATAAGAAATTCCATATACTAGATCTTATATAATTGGGGATCGAACTGTAGATCTAGTCAAAACCGGGATTTACATTGCATAATCACGTACAAACTTTTATAAAAATATATATATATATACAATAATTTAATAATTTTAAGTTGAGTAATTTTTAGGTGTTATTCTGTAATTTACAACAGATTTTGTTATAGGGTAAATGTACCAATGAATGGACAGTTAAGATTTGGTACCAGTGACTGGCCACTCATGGAAATGGATTGTCTATCCTTATCACTCTAATACAATGGCCATTCATTGAGGGTTGCCCATTCACTGGTGTATTTACCATACCATGTTATTATTGAAATAAGATTTCATATTTGTAAATTATTTAAGACTAGCTACAAACGCGTGCTTCGCCCGCGTATTTGCATCGCTGCACTATTAAGTGTACGATAACGTCAATTTTAAATTAACTTAGAAAACAATTGGTGTACGATTGTTGTAATTTTTACTTTTCGTACTTTAATATAAAAACACAGATATGTTTGTTTGTGGGTCCCTCACACTTGTACAAAAGTGATATATATTTAAAATATTTAGAAATATTTAAAATCGAATAAGAACAATATTTTCCGGAAAAAATCAAGAATTTATTGTTTAGATTCGTTTTTATAATTCTTTTAATTATCACATATTATATTCCATTTTATATATAGTATGATAGTACGGATAGTGAGGATTTCTTCCAACAATTTTTTTCAGACCTTGTATCAGACTTTGTTACTCATAACGCATCAATGTAACAAAAAAACTTCATCTTTTGCTCTATTAAAACAAAATATATCAACTTGAATGAAAATTCATTCAGTCTTGAAATTTCAGATATTTTTCTTTCAAGATTTACGTTAATTTAAAATTTTGGAGTAACTTTTCTTATTCATTGAATTAAGAAATATTATTTTCTAAAATTCAAGTTTGATTTAGTACTTTAATTCAATATTATTCACCATAACACGAACGAAAATTTTTGGACAAAGGAAGTTCAAAACTGAATTCATTTCAAAAAATAAAACTCAAATTAAATTTTAAAGTAGCCTATTTTAATTATGGAATTATGAAGAATAACCATGTATAATTTTATTTTAATCATATCATTTCGTTCAAGCGTTTTTCACCTACAAATAAACAAACAAACATATTTTCATTTTTATATATTAGTAAAGGATACATTTTATATTTTCAAGTGAAAACCAATGTTTTAGCAAAAAAATAAAAAATAAAGGTTAAAATAACGAAATGAAACGAAATACAACATTAGAACCACAAAAATGTTTGCTTAGAATTGTAAAATTTTAAATTTTATGAAAAAAATTTATTTGTATAATGTCGTGAGTATAAAAATAATAATAATCGAAAACGTGACATGTAGAATCAAACAATTTATAATTTTAGGTGGGCACCATATTAAACTGGGCTCAAGAAAATATCATTGAAGTATGACAATATATTTCCATAATAAAATTTATCGATTTATTATATACGCCTTTTACACACCCAGAAGAATTCTGAATCTTATTGTTTTATTCTTTGTTTTCTATGCATTAATGATGTGATTGATGTGAATTTCGAGCGGTTTGTGCGTTCGAATTCGATAAGAAGAATCAATCGGTCGGTGTCAAAGACATTGTAAATTTAGCAAACAAAACGTGACACTCGTTATAACAGTCAAATTAAATAAATACAATATACATCTTATCGTTACATATGAGTTCAATCGTTCTTTGTTCATATATATATATATTCGTTTTTTTATCAATTTTTTTATCAATTAATATATACAAAGCTTTCGTGAAAAGAATGCGATTTTGTACTTTTTACGACGAACATTTTCCTTCCGATTAAATTTATTTTGCGGAAATGCACACGCGATACATTCTCTCAATAACGTCGTAAAATCAGCGGCGTAAAGAGAAGCGCTTGATAAAACGACACCGAATTAAATCAAATGATGATACGAGTCCGTGTTCTGCCTGTTTACTTGAAGTCGAAAAGAATGTTCATAATATATTTATATAATGCAATAACCATCATATATTTATATACACATATACTAGGGTGTGTTAAGCATATCGAGTTCAAAGTATTTTTTCATCTCTTTAATGAAAATTGCTTATTTGACTTATTCATTCTCTCTTTATTACATTAAATGTCTAAACTATTGTAACAATTTCCGACCGAACGAGTCTTATAAAAATAAAATAGGCCTTGATGATAAGAACAATGATATTAAATTTAATACTTTTCGCCAAAGTAAGATTTCTTTTTATCAAACAACGAATTAATTTGTTGCAATATATATCTTAAAATTTATTTCAATTCATTAATGAGACAGAAAAATAGTTATTCGATCTCAGAACCCAAAGGTATATGAATATATACATATACATAACACACATATATACATATATATTTATATAGATCACAATTTTCGCTAATAAAAAAAGAGGTTTCACTGAATCGACCGCAATTACACTGCAATATACAACATCCATCGGATTTCGTACCCTAAAAGTAAAAGCGTCTCTATCACAAATTATAATTTGTCCGTGATCCGCAGTCCGTCGTCGCGCATTATCACAAAAAACACCTTCGTTCTCCGTTGATTGGACCGTTATACGAACACGGCGAAGCGTTATTTGGGCGAACTAGCAGGGACAAGCGCGTCACAGTTGAGGCAGCGGGCGACGATCTTTTAATTTTGTACAACCAGAATTAACTGTTGTGCGTACGAGACAAAGTCTTACAAAAGTCATCTCAATTATTAAGCTGCATTTGCACAATCACTTGCAGGTTCACGATGGTTTTCTCGAGCATCTCTAACCACGACACGTTTGTTGGAGCGCGACTGTTAGCGGCGCTACCGGCCGCCTTAGGGCGCAGTCGTTTCTCCGCGAATTCAAGCTCGAGACTTTCGGACGGTTTTGCATCTTCTTCGTCGGATTTGGCCTTCTCTTTACTGCAGCTCTCAGTTGCACTCTCGTCTTCGGAATTTGTAGCGCCATCTTTCTTGTCCTTATCATCTATGGCAGAGAACTTTCGCTTTTTAGTGGGAGCTTCGCCTTCTTTCGTCTCTTTTGACCTCAAACTTTTGGTTCTCGCCAATAAAGTATCCAAAGCCAGTTGTAGCGAGGGCGTCGGTTTGATTTGTGTTCCGCTGTTATAAACAAGTGCGAGGGCGCGCAGATCTCCAGTTAACCGGTAGGCCAAGATGCTTACATCCACGACGTCGACCATGTTCACCAACGACGTCACAGTGTTATCAATCAGCGAGCAAGTCTGTTCCGTCAGCACATGGTGTGCGAGCTTTGGGAAGAAAGTTTTAAGAAAGGCGTGGATACTTGGCACGCTCAAAGAAGATCGCTCGTCCAACAGAACTGCGTCCATGTAGTCAACCGTGTACGAAGAACAGAGCAGCGCGTTGATGTGTTTGCGGTCTATGTGGCTCGAGGCGTGCACATCCAGCCATAGTTTCGGAAACAGCGACAAGTGAAGCGGTACTCCTGAAAGACAAATTTTTCTCATCAGGCGGGATTTGGTTTTCTTTATAGATTGTTTATTTGTTTTTGTTTTTTTCTGAGAATCAATAGTTTACCATGATATAAATTTCGACAACACACAAAAATAAGAAAAATAAAATAATGAACGTTCTTTAAACGAATTTTATTAATGTGTTTTTCATAAAAATACATTAGGTGAAATATTTTAGAATAATAAATGTGATATACAATTAAAAATCATTATTACAAGAAGGAGAACAAACCAAATTTGTTTTTCATGAACATTTAGGATTTGAAAATAATGTATAATCACTTTGATACATATTACAAATTTAGAATTGAATTTTTGATTGATTAATATAAAAGATTAAGATCATTTTTTGTGCCATTGTTAATCAAGTTATTCATGGAAGGAGACACTGGCGTCTGAGGGAGGTTCAACAGTATCACTTCGTGACGAATCTTTGAATGAAAAATAACATGAGAAAAGACCAAAAATATTTAAAACAGTTGGATTTTTCAAAAGAAATATTAAGAAGATTTAAGTATCTTTAATTAGCAAAACAATTTGAACAAACAAATGACTACTTGTTCCAAAGACGTAACTCATAAACATATATAATGATACTTAGGGAAATCTTAGATGAATCATTGAGAACGAATTTTTGTGAGAGCGAAATGATTTTTGAAAACAATCACGCAATGCAATTTAGCGCTAAATATTTTCCAAACTCTTCCAGAAAAGCATTCCGTGTCAAGACTTATTATTACTAATCAGTAAAAGTACCTTCAAATCCGAGCATCGCGCTCAAATTGACAAGTGTTTCGGACATGCAATCATTGTTAATGGCCAGCCTGCACATCACATCGATCAATTCATGATACGGCAGATAGAATTCCAACAGAGCGTTATCGTACTCGGGATCGACACCTTTCGTCGCTTCCAATTGCGAATGTGGCACTGCCATCTGGACCATAGGTCTCGCTGGTCTCGCGGATACTTTGCCATGCGGTGTGGAACGTCGTGGTAAGTATGGACCAGGTGGCACAGCGGCGTGGGATTCTTGCAGAGCTGCGTGGCAATGCGACAGCAACGGTGCAAGAATCATGATCGCATCGGTCGGCACAAGCATAACGAACTCCTTGAGCAAGTCGATCGCGAGGTTACGCATGTCGGACGGATTATACGTGTTCAGCAGAGTTGCAAGCTTCCGTAATACATCCGGCCATTCCTTACAATTTCCGAGGACGCTTCGGGCATCAGGGCCATTGCGAGCTGTACGAACGCAACGCACCAATTCGACAATAATCGCTATCAGCTCAGTGAGATCGCCTCCGACGTGACATGCGGTTGCCTCGTGATACATAATATGCAGCATGTGAAAAGCTTCCAGTGTCATGCACAGCCCACCATTGTAGACTACGTACAATCGGTCGTTGTCGGTCTCGATCAAAATTCTGAAATGTCAAGATTTATTTATGAATAACTTAATATAATTTTTATTGATTAACCTACAATCATCTCCTGTTTTAAAGAATGGGAACTTTTTTTCTTTAATTGTAAAGTTATTGATAGTGCTATATTGATCTTAAATTCATTACTAAATATACATATACTCTACACATACTAAACATCTTATAAATTTAACTTTCAATTTCGACTGTTCTCATATTATTAATATTAATTTACAATAAAAGTTGTCAATAAAAATTTTTGTTTTGATGATCATAAATATTTTTTCTGTAATTAGTAGGAGCTTTAAGATTACAAGCTTAATATACCTGAATGCAGAGATGAGTGTTGCCCAACACGACCTTCCGTCTAGGCCTTGCAAGTACGATGACAATGTACCCCTTCTAAACGAAGCGACTTCTGCTTCTTCTTGCTCTGTCTGATCTGGATGTCTTGCCACTAATAATTGCATTAATTTAAATAATTCTTCCACAGCCTGAAAGCAGAGTTGAATTTTAAATAACGTTTCGTTTGCGTTAAAATTCAAACAACTCGAAAAATGAATCTTACAGCTGAATATTGAGTAGGATGAGGCGTGATATTCTTAAAAGCCCATTGTATGTTTTGATGTGCTGCAAGTTGCCTCGTAAACGCATGAGATTGTTGACAACAAATTCGTAGCAGTCCATAATAAGCAGGCAACATAAGTCTATTGAACAGCACTACATCTTGATCGTCGTGATCAGCTCTGTAAAAAGAAATCATTAGTTTTAAATTCTTGAAATGCTTAAACCTTCTAGAACCATCCTAGATAATGTAATTTCATGAAAAACTTACAATATATAATTAAATGCAATATTTTTGGTGATGTGCGGATTATGAAGTATAAGTTGGACGTTTTCTGGACAATCTGAACACACGTGGTACCAAAACAATAGTAACGATTGCTTGTTATGATGAACCGGAATGCTCGGCTCTGACAACTTTGGATGAAACAGCGTCCACAGGTCATTTAAATATGGACCGAACTAAAAACAAACAAAATCAATTAATACAAGCTCTTTCGTTGTAACAGCAGTATAATGAACATTCATTCAAACAATGAAAAAACAAATACTTGTTTATACCATTAATTTTTCCGTTTTCGACACGACGCAGTATGTGAGCAGGGTGAAGTAGGCAGTGAGTTTCATGGTGCCATGCATCTGCATGTCGATGTAATGTCTTGCGGGTTGCAATAATCTCAGCAAAGCGTTATAAATCTGATGTAGGATGCTGGTAGCCTCTGGTGTCAATTGCAATTCCCTATTAGTGTTGCAATTGATTCCTAAACGATGGGCGCTGCGGTAGCCCTGACGGAAATGAGCAGAGGGCACCAATGAAACGAGCAGAAATGCAGCAGCCGAGCGTACTCGCGTGTTCGAGTGTTCGATGAGGAAATGTTGTAACCATGTGTCAAGACCCTGGAGTACCCAGGCATGAGCAAGCTTGCTCCTAGTAACAGCTAACGCGAGCCACTCTAAAGCTCCATGGGCTGCAACGCGCGCTGCCTCCCACACTCGTGACAAAATGAGTTGCGTGAGACATGGAAGACCTGAAGGACTTGCTCCTTCTGTCAACAGTGTGAGCATCTTAAAGAACGGTTGACAGACGTCGGTGTGTTTAGTGATGGCGTGAAAGATCATCGAGATGATATGAATGGCCAGACGCTCATTCCCGTAGCGACATAGAGAGTGAATCAAGTTTCGAGTTTGATTGAGGTTGATCATGTCGCGAATCTGTTGGTAAAGAAAGGGAAAACCTTTCCCTCCAGCGACTGCATTAAAATCTGACGCTGACAGTGTTAACCTGTAACAAATAAATAAACCAATCATTCACAAATTTCCACATAAATAAACTCAGCCAAGACATTAACTTCTTTTATCTTTTGACATTTAAATTGACTTTTTTTCATTAACTGATATTGTTCCAACTCTTATTCCAACTTATACTTTTCAATTTCGAGAAAATAAAAGGGTTTTAGATGAAGAATAAGATATTACCTGTGATCAGCTCCTCTACTTTTTTCCACCAAGGCAGCAATCAAAGTGATCATTTTATCCAGAGAAGCTGGTCGGAGTTTCTCCGTCGAAATAGCGATCACTTCTTCTTCCTCCTCTTCCTCGCTCACCGCGTCGATGAGTTCATGCGTTTTGTGCCCTAAATAAAAGTTGACCATCGTTGAGATCGCCTGCACTTGAATCAGGAACAACGTTTCCTCTTCGCCCATTTTACTGAATTCGTACAAAAAGACAAAATACTCCGTAAGGTGCTTAAGATGTTGTTTAGCATGTTCCATGAGCGACAGCAACATTCTCACAAACTTCGTTACACAAGACTGAGTTCCAACTGTACTCAGGTCGCCATCATTTTCGCACAGCAGGTACAGCGAAGCTTGTGAAGGTCTAAGTTTTTGGATCACGTGGATACACAGCCGCTGAAACATCTGGCGGACCATCTGATTAGGACACTTAACGAGGATCTGGATCGGCCACCAGGAGTCACCTGCCATGCGCTCCAAAAATCTAGCACAAGCGCTCAGAGACACGTTGAACTGTTTTGTTAGGAGTTCCACCCACTGGACCATCGTCGGCTTCTCTTTGGCGTGTATAAAAGTCTCCATGAAGAACGAGGTGGATAATTCCGCGGACAACTCTGTAATTTCCGGCTGCATTGTAAATAACGTCTGAGGGATGTAACCACAGATCTGCCACATGAAGCTAAAGTACGTATGCTCAAAGATATTTTTGTCCTGAAGAAAGTGCATGTTATCCTGCCAAATCCACTCTTCTAGTTCCTTATTAAGTTCTAAAGGAGGGCAATTGTTGATCACATCTTTCGCGGGTGGTCGAGGTTTGTCCTCCGTAGAGACAGTTGCCTCTTCCTCTGGGCCGTTCGGATTTTCGCACCATTCATAGAACAGCATATAAGCCGAATTGGTCTTCTCGAAACTGAAATCCATGAACTTATCAGTAACGGAGTCATAAGTTTTGCTTGTCATCTCGCCTCCAAAACATTCCGCTGCGATCTGATTGGGATCGAAGGGCTTAACTTCAGCGTCGTTAAAGAGGAGCCACTTGTCCTTGTTGGGCGACGTCCTGTCCCGAATAAAACTGTAATAATGACCACCGTCAGCATTCCCAGTGTGAACCGTCACACCTATGAGCTCGTACTGATAGTGTTCCATTTCTTCCGTTTCTTCTTCTTTTTCTTTGTCTCCATCTTCTTTCTTGCTACTATCACCTTGATAATGCTGGGGAATAAGTTTTTTTTCGACGTATCCAGACATGTCCAATCGGAGAGGAAAACTGAAATGAGTATTGACTTTTTCTTTAAGCATGGTTCCCATGTTAAAAGTGTACCTCATCGTGTTAAAACACAAAATATATGGAAGTTTTTTGAAACAGGCACGCTTCTCTGCTCTGACTTTCTTTCCACATTGGGAGCAGGTGTACATGTTGTCCCCCTCAAGCGTATCCTTCACCGTAACTTCATCGAGACTCTCATACAAATTTCTCATGTCTGCGACCTGACACCGAACCGTGTAAAATTCCTCTAAAGTCCTGCTCACATGCTCGCAGTCAAGAGAAACCACGTTGTTTGACGTCACACCACAAAAGAGAGTTTTAACTAAGTGTTTTAAGTCACTTGTCATCTCCTCAAGCTTGGACACTAGATCGATGAAAAATTCTGCCATGTCCTTTTGTTCACCTGTATTAAGGGGTTCATGGTTCATCGTGTAGACTCGACAGAAACTTCTCGGATTGTAGGCTTTCCTTTCAGATTCCAGAAGATAGGCGAACATCCTCTGCAGTTCTCTCAGAGTCAGCTGGTGCTTGTTTGCTCGGTTGCAGTCAGCGCCGAGGATGGAAACTCGAGCCTGCGGCATCATATAGAGGTGTTGCATGCAACTTGCCATGTAACAGGTTGCTCCAAGGTTCGTGAGACCAACGTACCCGCAGTCAGATCTGCCATCTTCGTGGGGCCAATAGTCCCAGGGATAAGGCGAGTGTGGTCCCGGTCGATGCTGCGCCAACAGCTTCTCATGCAAAATTCTATAATTCGACGGTGTAAATTTAACAAGCTCGACCAGCAGGTCAAAAGCTGCTGACCTTGACACTTGACTTTTGCATTTTGGCAGCTGTTTGGCGCAAGGATTTGGTAATGCAAAAAGAAAGTCGAACACGTTGTCCAGTAAGTTCTGTCCGATCTTGCTATCTTTGCACTGCGGATTGTGTGCCATGATGTTGCACACGAGATTGAGCAGACCGACAAGACTGTCGTCTTCAACGGTACTGTGCCTGGTTTCCAAAAATTCGCGATTCAAAATCGAGTCGATCACACGTACTGCGAGAGCTTCCAAGTCGACCGCAGGTGCCTGGTCGGAGCCTGATTTTTTATTGCGTCTTCCGGAAGAGAATCCACTAACCGACACACCAGCCAGAAATAATCCCGACAAGCAGGTCCGTACGGCTCCTTTCCTTCATCGAGCGCAGAGTGCAAATGAATAGGAAGGTCTAATTTCCGACACGACGGTTGCATGGCTTCGGCTATGCTCAGGTACTCCAAAAGGATGTTCAGCATTGGCACGATGTACGAAGTTGAATTTTCTGGGTCATTTTGGTCAGCACCCCCTAGACATAGCCTGTACAAAGCCGTACAAACTTCTCTTCTCACAGCGGGTTCGGGATCTTCCAGTACTATCCTCCGAAGCCAAGTTCCGCCGAAAGGTTCCGAAGATGAAAAAAGGTATTGGCCAATTTCAGAATCACTGTGTACCCAACAAACGAGCAGTGCCATCGCGTAGTGTATCACTTGGGCACGACCGAACAGACCTGTTTTGTAGTGGTTTGGATCCCGAGGAAGCGAGGCCTCCTCAAGGATAGCGGTTATTCTCGGGAGCACGGTGTCGATGCTCATTATCGAGAGCATCTCTTTGCTAAGTTTATGTGGCTGAAATTTATCATTCTTTGTTCGTTTGCGATTGTCCTTAACCATTCCGAAGTGGCACAGTTGTTTAAGAAGCGATGCCAAACAGTCTTGTTGCCACTCGCTACCTTCTCCATGTTCTAAGCAACCTGAGAAAAAAACAAAATAAAATGAAACTTACATTTTTAATCAATTTACATTATTTGAAATTTTTAGGTAAGATACCAACCTGACATAAAAATATCAAACAAGTGCCTCAATCCACCTCTTTGTACAAACAGAGTTGACCATTCGGGTTCCTTTTTTTCTTTTTCATCCTTTTCTTCTCCCTCCATCACTGCATCTCCATTGCCCTCTTCTTTACTTGGCGCTCCTTTCGTGTACTCTCCTGGAGTTCTTTTGCTTAACGACTCAATAATATATAAAGAATACATTAGTTTCTGCGGATTGGCAGGGTCAAATAGTTTCGCCATCGAGCTTTCATTGAGCTGCTGGAAGCCTTGCAATAGAGTTGGACTTGTTGGCAAAAGCGTTAAGGTATCCCAAACTCTTCTCGAAAGCACTTGTGCTTTTGTGTGCGGAATCTCTCGGCCTCCCTTGCCAACGATTTTCATCTCGCTAAGTGTTCTCATCAGAGTGAAAAGTTGGTCAAAGTATTGTGGTCTAAGAAGCAAAAGGGTCGGAAGGGATTCTTTGGGCGGAGGCGGCAGCAAGGAGGGGCAGTCAGAGTCCTTTTTTCGGAGTCCACCAGATCTTGCTGCACCGAAGGAAATGAACACAAGTTGGCCATCCTTAAAGCCGACCTCCTGAAGTGATTTTTCGTCAAAATCTATTGTCAGCTCCTGGCCTTGAGTTATCATTCTAATAGGACCGTCTGAAAGCAGGGATCCTAATACTGAATTTCCGGAATTGGCAGCTACCTGTTTTGCTTGATTTTTTTCTTGATTTTGTTGCATATCATCCCACCACTTTGCGACCTCTGCTCGCAAATCCGCTACGAAGTCAGTACTAAGAAGAGTGAAAGTCTTTTTCTCTGTAATTCCTGCCGGCTGAACAACCACTCTCAACTGCTGCCCTCTGTCTGCAGAATTCATCGGCACATAATTCCCAACTCCTTTTCCTTCAAGTGCCCACCTTCTCAGGTGATAAGCATATTTTTTTCTAAAAGCCTCAAGGTGTGTACGTAATAGCAGCAGCGCTCTCTGAATGCATCTCAAACTAGCCTCCTCGTTTGTTCGTAAGTCTGCACTAGCTGCCTCCAAATGCGTCATGCACTGAGAAACAAACTCAGCTTCCTGCGTCAGTTGTCTGGACATGTAATAGTTGTTCAAATACTGGATGGCAGCCATGCTCACATCCGTACTTTTTGCTCTGAGAGCAATCTTCCAGAGAAAATCCATACCAATGGAATCAACGTCTCGAACAGGTCTGTCCAGGTGCACGGCTGCGAGGCGAGCGAGGTTACAAAGTTGTTGAAACAGACTTAGTCCCGTCATGCTGATTGTTTCTGGAGGCAGACTTGGAAGTTTCCGCATGCACAGGTGTTTTAGAGTGTCCATTCCTAAGGCATGTTGTTCTGTGGATTTCGCTTGAGCGAGAAGCCAGCTGAAAAGCTCATCGGCACACATTGGATCCTGTGCCAAGCATTGCCAAAGGGTGTCCACTTGTTCTAAACTCAACCTAAAAAAGGAAAACAAACGTTCATAAATACTTTATACCGATGCAATTTCGTTTGATCGTTTAAAACAAATAGTTTACCTGAAACCATCGGGTGATCCGAGAGGAGAAAATATCGAAGACAAAAATTGCAGTCGCACTTGCACCTCAGTTTGGTGAGAATACAATCCGTTTCTCGTATTTCCAAGTGTATAAGTTTTCAAGTTGTTAAAAAAGTGTTTCATCATCCCACGTTCACGATCTGCCCAAGTTGTAATGGTGTGTGTGTCCATAACCCCGAACTGTTGAAAACTAGCTAACAATTTGGGCAAAAGCCTTAGCGACACCACCACTGATTTATTATTCGCAAGATTTTCCAGACATCCTTCGATGAATTTCATAGGGATCAATCGGTCGATATTGAAACATAACAGATTACAAAGTGCCTTCTCAGCTTCAATCGCCAATCCCTCGCCTAACTGAGTAATTTTGTCATCCTGGAGAAGGTCCCAAAGCAACGTGTTTCCAGGCTTGCAAACCTGTTCCAGGTTGAACTGAGCTCCTAATCTCGCAACGGATTGCGTTCGATTCAGTGGTTGGCGGCAGATGGCTCGACCGACACTGAGAGCCGGATGAGGATGATAGGCCTTCATTTGTTGAATCGCCGTCAAGTGGCGAGCAGCAAGCTCGGCGAGTTCTACTTCGCAGCCGCTTTCTTCGCCTTCAAAATCGGCCATGTTTTTCTCACTTTTATTAGACATCCGGGAAGAATACGAGCCTTCGTCATCGGAGAGTAAATCATCAATAACAGTGGCGTGAAAACTCGAACAGTTCGTATGCACAAGTGTCGCTAAATCAGTAAAAACTGGACCACCTTCTTCAGCTGCGACTACTCCCACGATATCGTCACTATCGTCATCATGGGAACTGTCCATTGACTCCGTACCGTGAACAAGAGACATATACTTTTTCCTACCAGCATCCAGATCTCGCTTTTTCAGAACTTCAGCAAAGGAATGCCCTTTTATACGTTCTTCGCGACTGGAACATTCTGGATGTTCGGCCATAACTTCCAGCAACATTTCCGAATTCGCTGGATCCTTGGATTTGTCACTGCTGGCACCCTCTTCTCCACCGGAATTGGAAGTCGGTTGAATCGCCGAATCGGACTGGGGTTGGGCTGAATCGACATTGGAATCAAGGTTCGTGGTTGCTCGCTTCTGAGGTCGTTTACGTTTTCTGAAAAACTTTCTTTTGCGCTTCTTACGCCGCTCGTAAATCACGTTCGTGTCTTCAGTATTAGACTTTTCCGTGTCGGCCTCTGCATCGGAGCTACTTTGTTTTGCAATTATTGATTTCATTTTCTGAATCCAATAGTCTTTTTCATAAGGAAGAGGCTCAACCAGATCCTTAACGGAGGATGAGTCGCCACTTTTGTTGAATTCAACAACTGAATAATATAAAAGAAAAATTAGCTATATTTATTTATATTATGAACAAAAGTAATATAAGAAAAAATAATAATTACCAGTTTTGCCCCTCGCCTGCTTCCTAGGAGACGGACCCTCTGATAAGGCAGGACTCGTGGGGGCCTCTTCTTCATCCGGACTGCTCGCTTCCAACCCACTTGGGTCACTAGTCGTTGTGCCATCTCGATCTGTAGGTAACCGTAGTCCATCCCGGTTTCCAAGGCCCATAGAATTTGCATAACTTGAACTACTTGACATCCAAATAAACTTAAGTAGGGCCGAAACCAAAAATAAGCTTTGCTCCGTATGATCTTTAGGCTCCAACTTTCCAAGCAAAGCGTACAGATGCATCACAGGATTTGGTGCTAGGTGCTTGACCAGGGGAGCGAGAAGATCATAAACAGGTCTGGCACAATGCTTGAGCTGTGCAGCCTGCCATATCGTGTCCATATCGGTGGATGAGATGCGGCCTTCCATTGCGAGGAAACTAAGAAGAATGTGACACTGTTTTATGACTTCGACGTGAAGATTCGGACCGAAGATGTGTGCAATGATGTTGTTCTCTGTCAACCACGTAGCCAACGCGTGGCCCACTTGTTCGATCTCCGCTACAGTTTCGCTGTTACAGAGTTCATTGAACGCAGTTATATGTGCATTTATTTGAGCGATCCCTGCTAATCGCATCGTCAATGTCGTACTGGTGAAATACTTGAACGCTAGATCAAGACCATCCCGGTCAAAAGTCGGCAAAACAGTGTCTATCGGGTCCTTAACAGCACTCCACATAAAATCTGCAATATCATGTTCGTTAATACAATTGAAATTTAATTGCTTCAATTGAATACTACTTTTGTTTGAGAATGTTTACAAACCTGCCATTGTCCTGACTGTTGGTGTACGCAATTCCTTATCAGAAAGACGGCACATGTACTTCATGACTTGACTGCGCAGTGGTATAAATAACTGAACAACGCTACTGTAGTTTAGCCATAATTTAATATTACAAATCACAGCAACCATAGAATGAGCTAGGCCGACTGGCAACGTTTCTTCTAAATCGAAACAGGATGACATCAAATTGAATCCGCCCTGGTGACAAAACGTCGATACCGCGCGAATCAGTGGAGCCGGAACTTCTGGATCATGCGACTCACAATAGCCTCCTTCATCCTGCAATCAGATACTAGATTAGAACAAGAAACAACATATCGTTTCTTTTGTAATTGTATAGTAGATTCAATTACTCTTTATTTAACAATTTAACCCTGAACTAACCGACAGACAGGAACGGTTTTTGAATCTTTTTTTTTAATTGACCATCGTTAACTTAAACTTTCTGTGTAATAAAAAAAAGTTTAGATTGTTCAATAATGATTTATTATGTATCACTATTATTTTATCAATGTTTGTGTTGTGTTATCAAGTACATGTTGATCGGTATCATCTGATTCGGCATATTTTGTTATAAATGGGCAAAAATGTAAAAAAACAGCTTTCAGTGTTTTATGGTATTAAATGAAAAAATGTAATTTACAACAAAATTTACAAAAATAAATAAATTTTTTATAGCAATCACTAGGATTTATTTTTTAAGTAGAAGAAACTTTTGAGAAGAAGTTTTCTGAAACTTTTAATCTCATTGTTTATAACGTTTAGCCGGCATCAAATTATTTTCTTGTTACTTAAAATACAATTATGAAATTAACAGTTTGAAATTGAAAAAGTTGAACACCTAGATTTGAGACCAATTACCTTCGCAGGTGTCGATGGATTTACAGCACCACTATGTTTGATCGCAATATAAAGAGGAAAATTGAGTAAGAAAATTTTGGAAAAAAGATGAAAGAGCTTTTCGCGATCCTGATTGGTCCACTCTGTTGTGGCTTCCTTTTCTCCATTGTCTACTTTTTCTTTCGCTTCCTTTTCCTCCTTACTCTCGTTCTCATTTTCGTTCGACTTTTTGTCATCTGCATCTTTAGATTCTTCAGTATTGTTGCTGCTATTGTCATTTTTCTGGATTGCTTGTAACTGCTGCAGAGTCGTCACAACAATACTTTGAATCAGCCTTGTAAACCGATCAAAATTCTTGATTTCGCGGTAACAGCACATGCATTGCCTGCAAATCCAATGAGTTTCATTGATAATTTCATTTTTATTCTTCAAAAATGTTAATCTTCGAGTTTTAAATACTTCATGTAGTTTAAAAATAGTACCTCTGGACCCACTGATTGACATAATGAAGTATCGTGTCCACATCCTTGACAGAGATAACAGCTGCATCTTCATTTTCGCTTGAGGATCGATCATCAACTAGAAACGTCAATTATTTGTTGATCAATCTGACAAAGTTCAAATTCAAATAAAATTACCAACACAATAACGATGAAATATCCAAAATGAAGGTGATCGAAAGTTCGAATATCTTTTGCTTGGCAATACGAACCGTTTTAGTACCCCAAAATAAATATTGAAAAACCTTATTGGGTAGAAAAATATATCAGAATGTAGTCAAACGGATAAACGTAATAAAACGGCAACGAACTCTATTAGGGAGGGGCGGATCAAAAATAAACCATCTCACAAAATCAATTTGTTCTCATGTCATGTAAATATAACCCTCAAAAGAAAAAAAAAAGGCAGCATTCAAAATTTGTGACGCAAAAATGTTGTCGCCTGAGTCTGTTGAAAATGATTACAGAGGCATGAGACGAAAATCCTTTGGAGTCATGTAATTTGTCTATAAATGCACCCCAGAAACAAAGGTTAACGACCCATCCGACTGCAACCATGCACCTATTCATCGTTTGCAAACATCCTAAAATTTTTGCAAAATAACCTCACAAAAATGCATTCAAGGTTTCAAAATTTCATCTCGGTTTAAAATATTTCTTGAGTGGTGAAAAAAAAATTGTTAGAAAGTTCACACTCGCTAAAAAAAACGAGATGATAGAAATTTGTACTGGAGATTGTAGACAATACAATCCAGTGCTCATGAAAAGCTGGGGTTGAAGCGGAGAGTCAGCAGGCCAGCTGAAGCACAAGGTGGTGCGGACAATGACAATGAAAATGATTCGCGGATACTTACAGGATAGCAAGAGGTCGTGGAAATCCGCGCAAACATCACACATGATTCTGAGAATGCGCCTGATGAGAGGCCCGGGTTACGCGCGGCTCATCACTTGTCGTCGTGAATCCACGCCCAAGCGTCTCCTCGGTGTCTTTTAAGCTTTCGTATCGGGTACGACGACGTGCCACCGAGCGTTCAGTCCTCGGCCGCCATCGAGCACCATGTTGATACACTGATAATACGAAATATGTCAGCACTCCAGCCAGCCTTTTCAAACTTCGTTTACAATGAAATTACCGAGTGTTCCACATCATTTCTAACCTCATCTGTCTTTGTTTTACATTAAGAAAACTCAACCCTACGGAAAAGGCGTTTTATTTTGAAGTGTTAACACCAGACGGTGCTAGTTGATGGCGAACTTGGAGCGATTTCCAAATTATGCAAGTGCAAGAACTATTCTAACGTATTTATATTTGAATTAAAATGAGTTATTTATGATAAAAAGGTGTTTTGTTTTTAGAAAGATTATTAATGTCTTATAATTTATTGTTTAATAAATAAAACAAAAATGCCATGATGAGAAAGTCTGGTTTTTAAAGTTAACAGAACATATCGGCCATTTTGTATATATTTCATTTTGCTTTGGCGCTCTTTCTATTGGCGATTATTTGTAAAAAAATTATGTCATGATTCAAATCACAGGTTATTAAAAGATGAATAAATTGAAATTCAATATAATAGTACACGTAGCTAATTTATCATTTTAAATTAGTTCATTCATTATAGTTTATTTTTAATAAATAATTTTAGTTTTTTTTTCAGAATCATATTCATTTAAAAATGAAATTTCCTTATGGCAACATCCAAACTCCTCGGAATATTTTTAAGATACTTGAAATAATAAGGAAATAACTAAATAAGAAAATGAAAAGCAAACAAGTTTATAATTCTTTTTTCTCTGTGAATCACTTTCTTTCAGGTTTATATGACTAATATATGTGCATTTGGGTATTTAGACTCAATTGCTTTAGAGTTTTTATGTACACAGTTTATAAATATTGAAACTGTAAAAGAACAATGTTTAATTCAATTTTTATTTCAATTAATTTATTTTTCGCCATTTCTAGTTTCTAATATTTAATTACAAAAATTATACAGTCACATGTGCACAACTCGAGTACTGTAAAAAACACTGTTATAACCCAGGCATAACACTTAACACAAGTTCACCAGTCCACCAGTTCACCACAGATCAAATCTTTGATTAGTCAAGCTAAAGATTTGAAAGGTGAAAAACTATTAGGACTTCGACGGTTTTTGGAAAATAACTCGAAAGGATTTGATGGCCGGTTTTAAAAATCACTTAGTGGATTTAGCCAGTTTTATTAAAGTCGCCTTAAAAAAGACGCCTTAATTATTTTTTTTATAAAATTATTGTTCATTTTAATTTTTTAATGGTATGTATAAGTAACTGAAGGTAAAATAAATATCCACACACATATGTAGAGAACTGTCATTTTTTCAGGACTCTCAACATTGATTTTTTTTTCAGGCAATGGGATAAAATCTGACAGGAAAATAAGAAAATTAAGGTATTTTATATAAAAATATCTTAACATATTATTCCTCCTCTTGTTAATGTCTTACAAATTCTCCTACAATTTTTCTTTCCATGCATGTGCACCTCATTAAAAATATGTAAATCTCTTTTGGCAATTATCATAATTGAAATGTTTTCATTAAAGTACCATCATTACTACTTTTTTATTACGCATACAGAAATGCAACTTGAAAAAAAAAAGAAAAGAACTATTACTATGATCCATTACCGCATTGATCCTATATCTATTTTGCATCCAACAATCAAACAAGAATCAATTGAAAAGTTTCATAATGCTTAAGAAATTAAGAAATTATGAATATATGAATAATATTAAATATACACAGAAGTTTTGCACACATATACCTGCGACCCAATAAATTGAATTAACTGAAAAATTAAATTTTTATCTATCCTTTAACCCCTTCTAGAAAATAACTCCTCGTGATTCAGACATAATAACACGATTAAATTGAATTCTATATTTTTATTCTAAAAATTGTTAATTTATATGTTATAAATTTATTATTAACGATATATTCACTTAATTATTTGAAAAGAGAAGCAATCACGGTTGTATTATAATGGTTAAGAGAGAGTATAGAAATTATATATAAGCAACTATAAGCTTGAAAAAATGGAAAAAGGGAATAAAATGTAAGTATGTAAAATAAATATTTGAATAAAATTTAAAATATGAAAAAATCTTTATTTATTTGTTGAAGTTATATTTAATGCGAATTTATTCAGTTACATTTTGTTTATCATATTTTCTTATTCAAATCATTTGTTTGTTCCTGTTGTTGCATTTTTTTTCAAAAAATTATGAAGAGTCATCTATCGGTAGGGTGACAAACTAAAACGTTCGAGGACTTAATTCCAGAATCCTGTTGCGCCGACAGCGCCGACTAGCTATCCTGCGTCATGGACCGTTTTTCGTATACAATCGCTATAGTGAGCTTGCTCCCAACAATGCAATGTAATTTTTAATTGTGAGAGCAACGTCTTGTTTGAAAGGGGAAAACTCGCACGACGCCGCATGACTCACTGGTCATTAGCGTTCATGTTTTTCACCACTGCATCTAGCTGCACTATGATCTACAGATGAAATCCCGACGGTTATTTAAGAACGCCATTTTATTTTGATCTTAAACAATACAAAAAACTCGACGACAAGACGGAGGCGAACAAAGTGTTACCGTGGGATTTGGTTTGATTGAAAAGCGAATATGACAAGTTTTCAATTTGTCGCTGGCATTGTTGTGCTACAAGTCATTGTTTACGTGCCAATCACGTCCTGCAGACATGCTGAATGTAAGATTTGTACATCTCATAACCTCAAAATAGAATTCTATCCCAAACAAAAGATGTTTGGGATAGGATTTGTTTGACAGTCGACGCAGAAGTGTAAATTCTTGTTTTCATGTTTATCAACAAATTTATTTGCCTGCTTGATTGAAAGACAAATAACAACTTGAGTTGTGTATACTAATTTTATTAACGATATTTATCAATTCTTTACAGATAATTTAACAACGAATTTATGTAATCCGTTGAAGAGAGCGTACGTGATACCAGTTAAGCTAAGTGATGAGATTCCAGTGATTATAGTGAATTCTCACAACAAATTCTTAAAATGGCCTACGATGCCAACGGACTATTGTGACTTCATCATCGAGGCTAGGGATAAACGAAACGGTATTTTCGCTGTCATTCAAAACATTTCATTTAGGAATAGTACAGGAGGTTCATGTACAGATTCAATCACGGTAAGCATTAATATTGTTTATTAATTATTTTGAATTTATCATATAACATCAAATTTACTGAATCAAAATTATCATCAATAAATAACGTAATGTTGAGCAAAAAGTAAATGAGTCAGTAATGAGTCAGTAGTGTCAGTAGTCAGCAATTTATTTAATTTGTCTATTAAATAGTTTGACATTGAAGATATTCTACGTCTGTTGTCCATTAGATGTTATGTCAAATTTGACTGTTTACCAGAATAATAAAAAATTTTGTTCATCATTTGGATTGATGTTTACAGTTTATGCGAAGTGATCGTCACAAGTCTATTTTATGTGGCGAATATCATCGACGTACGCACATGTTATATCAGAAGGATTCACCTTTGAAAGGTAGTAGATTTTACAGTGAGTACAGTCCACGTGAATCCATTCGCACGATTGTTGAAGTTTCTTCAGAAGAATTGCGTCCGGACTTCTCAATGGGTTTTTCCATTGCCTACACTTTATACAAAGGTAAAATGCTTTATCTAGAGAATAGAAATATTAAAAAACTTAAAGTTCCTGACCAATTTTAAGCAAATGTTTAATAACTGAATCACATTTTCAGATTGCAACAGAACAGATCCCACTCGTTACCAGCGCGTGGTGAGTGATTTAAACATTTGTATCCCGAAAGAATTATTTTGTGATGGTGTGTATAATTGTGGAGGCATGGATTACTGCCTGGACGAAGAATCTTGTGAGACTCCGGTTGATGTCATAAGCGACGAGACAGGCACCAAAGTTACGGTCGCGGTAGTGACCACGATTCTGCAATGCTTTGTCATTTTTATCGTGTGCTTGTGGATCTGCCGGAGGCAAAAGAAGCTGTGTTGGTCTGCAGACTGTGCTGGCCCGGCAGCTGAACGTAATACTCCAGCGCTCTCGCACGATATTGATCACCGAAGTCAGAGCCATACAGTATCCTCAGCACCAATGCTCGAAGAAGTCATGCTAAATGCTGTCCAAGATAAAGATCTGCCACCTAGTTATGATTCTCTTTTTCCTGAAAATGCAAATCTCTCAAATCCGTGAAAAAATATTGCTTTCATGGATGATTTTTATTTACTTTTATCTAATGTTTTAATTAGATAATATAAGCTTTCTTATTGAAAAAAGCAGTTGGGATCGTGTGATCCTGTGACAACGAGACAAGTCCTGTCAGGATGTCTAACTTAAAAAACTGGATGCAACATAAGAAAGCTCACAATAATATAAAACGATAGAGGATAATCCATATCTGTCACCGTCCTGTCAGGATCTCTTTTCCGTTCTTCCGTTAATTGTGTATGACCTTTGTATAATACTTTACGCGCGGCAAATTTATTTTAAGTTAAACTCAAGATTGACTTTTCGAGGAAAATTTTAACAATTGGTTTTAACAATTTTAACAATTCTTTATATATATTAGTTATGTTATCGATACTGAAAATCATATTTTAATATCGATCAAAAAAAGTGTATTTATATTATTTATTGAATTTTACGCAAATCTGTTGTGATTTCATTGACAAATGATTTGCATTGTTAGTATTATATGGTTCATTCAAGTCACAATTCTACATCTTCTCACCTGTTTTTAGATTAAATATTTTGATTGTTTTTTGTATTATAAATACTTCATATGTTTGTAATGAAACAATGATAATTGCCACTATAATTAAAATTAAGATTTAAATTATGATTATACTCATAATTATAATGAAACCATGCAACTTTTACTGGTGATTTAAATATGTAAATATAATGTTAATCGTTTTAAGCACACAAAAAAAATTTTTTTATGGAACAAAAGATATAGCATGAGTATTTGGAGTCTTTTATGGAACTAGTTATTGAAGAATTTAAATAGCAAACAACTCAGGTTCAATAAAATATTTTTGGTGTCCAGTAATAACTAAGTAAGTGTTTAGTTAGCATTTACTAAGAGCATTATTTTCACTTTAAGCATTTACTTACATTTATAAGCAATTTTTCATTTCATAAAATGAAAAATTGAAATATTTGATGAGCCATAACTCAAAAATATAAAAAATCTTACCTGGTTATTACCGAAAGCTACAGATATATAATTGAAACCTAGGCACAAATACTGATGTTATCAATTGGAAAATTGATGCTACATTACCATGTTAACGAAAGAAAGTGCAACAAAGATCTGTTATATACAAACAGAAAAATATCACTATTCATGTCCGTAACAATCTTATTAACGAACTTTCATTCACAAATGTACAGAATGAACAGACTCAGAAGAAAAGAAAACCCCGGGAACAAAATGAATGTAGCATTTCTATATTAATAATTTTTTCAACGATGAAGATTTTTTGTACGGATTTTTATATGTATATATCGAGTGTAAATATAAGTTTATACAAATAATTACTTCAGCATTTGTGATCTCCAAGATATTTACTCCAACAACAGTCTACATTTTTTAAACGAAACAAAACCAGTATATCCGATACTATTTATAAATCAACATATGTGTTTAATCTAACTGTAATTTGGGTACTGAGGGCTGTCTTGTGATTGTTGTTGCTGTTGCTGTTGTTCTTGCCCTCCTTCTGGTCCTCCTTGTTGTTGTTGTTGCTGTTGTTCTTGCCCTCCTTCTGGTGCTCCCTCATGTCCTTCTGGAGGAGCTTCTGCATCTGGTCCTGCCTTATATTCTTCTGGAGCTGGTTCCGGTGGTGCTTCTCCTTCTGGTGCTCCCTCATGTCCTTCTGGAGGAGCTTCTGCATCTGGTCCTGACTCATATTCATGTGGAGCTGCTTCCGGCGGTGCTTCTCCTTCTGGTCCTGCTTCATATTCTCCTTCTGGTGGTGCTTCATATTCTTCTTCTGGTTTTCCTTCCGGTGGTGCTTCTGGTTCCCCTTCTGGCGCTGCTTCTGCTTCTGGAGCTGGTTCTGGTTCCGGTGCTGCTTCTGGTCCTGGTTCTGGAGCTCCCTCCTCCTCCATGCCGTCACCTGATTTCATTCCAACTTCAATTTCAGGTTCATAATGTTTCATGCCAATACCATAATGATGTGCCAAGAAAGGAAAGCGATGCAAGACTCTTTGAATTTTTTGCCCCAACCAAGTGTGTCCGAATTTTGTTAACGAAAGATCCAAACCTGCATTTAGGCCAATTTTCTTGTGGCTTTCTTTCTGGCCTTGGTATTCTTGCTCATATCCAACACCGCCTCCGAAACTGTGCGCTGCAGTCTTTAAATAAAAAAGATGATTTAAACATCGAGATGTCACTTCTAATCTATCTAATGACTTCTACAGAAATTGTTGAAGATTGTGTATAAAACTTGAAACATAATATGTGTACGAAAAATTTTATTTACCAAAAAAGTTGCAACTACTAGTATAACAGCTAGATGAAAATGTTTTGCCATGATGATCGTTGAAGGAACTCGAATTTTTCAATAGACTTTGATTTCTATAATTAATGTCGAATCAAATTAATTTCATTGACCATTTGTTTATTACGTATAATCTAAAGATTGACTTACTGTTTCTCAAAGCTTACCTCGACCTCAACTAATCAACATTAGAGCAATTATTTGCTCTTATATATATGCATTTTTACGATAATTTGACTGTCAGTCCTTCTTCTTTAGGGGCAATAATTACATCATGACAAAAACTTCCATTAGCTTGTTAACTTTTTAAACATATTTCCTAGTTTTTCCTTTGTATTGAACATAAGATTTTTAATTAAATCTTCAATTTGAATAATTTGTAGGTTTCTAGTGTTCGAGCTTTATCTTGGTATATATTTCGAATATGAATATTTACTAAGAAATTATTTTTTTTTGTTTCCAATAACTAAGAAAAAATGAGTGTTTTTGTTTCCCAATCAAGCTTTTATTTTTTGTTAACATTTGTTAGACTTTTTACGATTACAATAAGAAATTTGCAGATTGGTGATTCTGTCTCTTTCTGCAGAAGACTAAAGACGTACTTTGACGACGGGCAGAAGAAAAAAATAATGATCAGTTAGCTTAAGATCGAACGAGCGATGAATAATGTATTTTACAACAATGGCAATGTAATAGTGCCAGAAATCGCGCGCCAGCGGCTGCAAACTCTGCGATATTGCACGAAAGTGCAACGACGATAGAAGTTACCTGGATGCCTGTGGCGGATTGCAGACTTCTCAACGGATTTCCATTGCATTATCACTATCGATTGTTTGCAAACGAGCCGTCTTCCGATATAATCCTCATCGCCGACATTTACTCTCCCTCTAATCAATTTTACATTTCTTCACTGTGCTGTAAAATTTGTCAGACATCGCGGTACGTTTTAATGTTACTTTTGAACCGCCGCAATTTTTGTCCGCGCGTCTGAGAGAGAGAGAGAGGGCGAGTCGTCATTACAAAAGCAACGAAATGTTCGATAAGCGTGGATATAGCGTATAGCATCACATGGCTGCGCGCACAAAGGCCTAATTACCCATAAATTCGCTGATTTACGGTCGGTCCAGAAATGTAAATATGAAATATGAAAATGAGGACGGCAGTAATAAAAGTGATGTACGAGGCTCCGTAGGGTCGTTCATGAAGGCGTCCATCATCGGGGTAACAGGCTTCTTTGTCTGCCGTTCGCCACCGAAAGCCATTTTCGCGCTCGCGTCTCGCTTCACTCTGCGCCTCTCTTTTTCATTTTCATGCCCTTTTCCGCGATGACTTCGATAAAGATTCATGTGCATCAATATCATTGGATTATTTGTCTCTGACCGTTATCTTGAATTATGGCCCCTCCAATCCTGCCCGCGTCTCTTTCAATCCCACATTTTGTCACTCACGCTTGCAGCACCAAATGCAAATCCAAATTGTTGTTTACAAAATTCAACCGGCCAATTTTCATCCGGACGAAAAGCAATGAACGAGTAGGTTTTTAATTTTTCCGACTGGTTGATAAAATATGTTGAAGGAAACTTTTGGAGAGTCGTTGGTAAATCAGACAAATCGAAGAGCTTTTCGGCGACGCCTACATTATAAGTTTAATCTACGAAATGAGAGATCCTGTTACACTCCTTTCATATCTTAATGAGCTCTTGTCGTTTAAACTTTGCGCGCGTCTTTCCTACGCCGGCAAAAGGATCTCTCGTTGCGAGTTCAAATCCACCTTAAGCCCTTTAATTAGCAGCTATAATTTACGACAATACAGTAGAGTTCGATAATGCCCTATTGTGGATAATTTACGGTACTAAGTATTCGCCTCCGCTAAATGTTTATCGATGCTGAAAAGGCACGATTTTCTTATATACAGTTCCCAACTAATACTTATTCAGCAAACTTTATAAATTTTGCCTGTCAAATTTGGATCGATACTTTTTCATTCATTAAAAGTTGATTAGTTTTCGCAATTGAACCAGACTCCGTTGTCAAGATCTTTCTGTCCAAACTTATAACATTTTATTTTGCAGGTGATGGCGAAAATTATGATATATTTTAGTTTAAGAAAAAAATAAAGTTACTATCGTGTGCGTATATTTATTGTTTTAATGGCCACCTGTTGACTGTAACTCAGTTTCTTGCGTTACTAAGACTTTTCAACTTTCTTAAAAATTTCAATGTCAGAGCTTCAGCTACTTTGAAATATACACAATTAAAATGTACTTGCGAACGTAACATGTAGTGCTTGCCCACGGTGTTTTATATGGAGCCAAGCACCCTCGACTGCCTTAAAACATTACTCGTTAAACACCAACAAACGATGTAGCGAATTTTCTTAGCTAAACTGGATGATGCACAGCTTCTTGCTTAGCGAATAAAAATTTGACCCCGTTTTCGTACGCGCATCTGTATTTTTGCCATCTTGATTCATTTCTTATCAATCAAAAATTGTACTTCCATCTGGTTATTTAATTTTATAACAATAATTGACGATTTGCTTTTATTTGTTAATCATGGTTTAATCAAGTCCAATCTAGATTAATTAACGTAGTTGAGTCCTGGTCTGGTTGAACCAGATAACATCCGCATTGCCCGAAAAAAGACGAGCGAGTGATTTTTACATGACCTTTTTTTTCATCAAATGAAAGGTTCGGTAATGAATGGATTTTAGCAAGAAAACGTGCACACAACAGAAGGCAGTATTGAGAAAGTGGTTCTGAAAACATTATAAAAGTCGAGCCTTTTAATGGCAGAGGGAAGATAGGCTATACATGTTACAACAAAATCGCGATTAAAACGCCGAAGGACTCCTCGATGTAGATCGAAGACCGAAGCTTGTTGCAGGAGAGGCTTGTTCGCGTGGATTTGCATACAATCGACGTTTAACGCTACAACGGCCAGATCTCGCGTGCCAAATGAGAGATCGAGCCAACCAGGCTTTGCTTCTCAACCGATTGGACTCATGTCACTGGCAGGACGCGCGTAATGGCTCACATTATTTTTCGCATTTCATTGAAGCCATCTTATTTTTATTTATTAATTTTTCAAAGGACGTTTCAAACAAACAATGCCAGAAAAGTTTGTCTCAACTGAGAAATTCTTTTGTTGAATATTTTACTCTTTTCTCTTTACTCGCTTTACTCAATTCTCTTAGACGTTAATTGAACTGTAATTTAATTTGTAACTTTTATAATAATTTTAATGATGTAAGGAAATTTTAGAATATAAATTTGGTATATTATGAATAGAAAAACGAAAGTTCAGTTATTATTGGAACGTTTGATACAAATGCTGCACTTGTGTATAAACTTTTCAATTAATTAAAACCACTTGACTATCGCATAAATCTCTGATACACCCCTGCGGACGAAAAAGAGAGCAACACAATCAAACTGCACTTTTATTTTTCGAGCCAGATGAGTATGTGTGTGAGTGGAGTACATTGATCAGTGTATGCGTTATGTTTACTTATTTATAAAAGTAGCCCAAACGTTGGAAACAGCGAGAGCCATCGAAAAAGTATACGGGATGGAAAGTGCGGGGACAAGGGCGCTGAACATCGACGGCGCGCGTCGCGTCATTGCGTGCACGTGCATTGATACCGATATTTATGTCAGCCAGTTAATCATGTCAAAGTCGTTTGATTTGTCGTTGGCTTTTATGGAGGGGAATTAAAACGTTCATTTCGCCACAGACACTCTGCAATAGCAGCAGTTCTGTGTGTGTGAGTTATTCTGTCGGCGCTGCCGTTACAACGGGGGATGATGCAAAAAAAAGAGAGGCCCGGAGAGGGAGAGAGACGCAAACTGCAAGAGAGAACGAGCGAATAATGACAGTATTCGGGCTTTTTGCAAAATTACCGCACGTCATGTCCGGAGATCGAACGGAAAAGGAATAGCCATTTTTATGGGCACATAATTTGAGTTGTTTCCCCATTTTATTTTGACTCATGTCCTTTCTGTTTTCAATTCAAACTCCAATTGATCAAAAGCTAATCTATTCTTTTTGTTTTTTTTTCAAATCGACATTTCATAATTAATTTTCTTTTAATATTTCATTTATAATAATAACAATAATAATGGCATAAGAAATTTTGTAAAATGGATATCGACGATCTGAATGCTCATTATGAATTAAAAAATGTATTCACTTTTTATGATGATTAGCTGACACGAGTTCTCAGCGCAAGTCTGCACTTGGCAGAGCTTGATTTTCCTGAATGCTCCCGTCCACTTTCTCTCTCGTTTTCTCTCTATCTTTTGCGTGGTTAATTAATTGACGTTTTCACGCTTTTGTAGACGAAACGTCATCTCTCGCGAAGTTTCAACGCTCGGAGGGTGAAATAATTTGCGAAGAATTGCTTGTGACGAGGGACTTCTCTTGTGCGAAACGAAATTATTTCCGCACGCGTTAGGAGGGAGTACTTCTTCTTCCTCTTCGTTTTTTTTACCAACCGTGTCATGAATTACGATTTAAAATTTATGACTCTCGGTCTGATTACATTGTGATAATTGAACTACTGTGCTGTTTTTTAATTACTGAAAATCCATCAAATTTGTTTTAGAATATTTTCACTATATTCTTCATTTTAACAATTATACAGAATGCCAAACTTAATACATTTTTTATTTCATTTTGTTTCGATATTTTTGTATAATATAATTTCATTAATCAAAGTTGTTTGGTATGTTGTCTATCGAAATTATTATTAAAATAATTTTTTAATTTAATATAATTGCTATTTATCTTTTGTTATTAAAATCAATATTGTCTATCTAGAACAATGAAATGTAGTTATTTTGACTGCTTTAATGTTAAAAGGATGTCAAACCGAAAGTTACCGACATTACAGATTTGTTTAATATTCGGATTGAAAATGAATTTAATGAAGATAGCGCTATTTATTCAGTTTTCATAAACATTCCTAATAAAAACTAGAAATGTTTAATTATAAATTGTTCAAGATTAATGTAAACTAAGTTTAGAGGTAAATGTTGATAGTTGTTCTCATTGTTTGTTCACATTGTTTATCAATTAATTTTATTATCGTGTACTAAATATTCTCCCACGATTCCAGAAAAGTGCTCTTCTCTTTTTTTAGATTTCAATGATAATTTCGATTTTTTTTACCAAAATCCCTAACTCCGTGGCAGCAGATTTTAGACATTCTCTTAAGTAACTTATTCTATAAATTTGTAACAATATTGTATACAAAATTGATGGTAAACATTTTACTACAAAAATATGAAAAAAAAAAAAAAATGAAATTTGTAGTCTCGTATACTTGCAAGGTCACAACAGATGCATATGACACTGGCTGTCAAGACCTAGTATTTTTTTAAGTTTACTTTAGAAGACAAACAGATAAATGAATTTTGAAATTTGTTCTGGTAAGGAAGTAAGGATAAGAATTTATTGAAATTTCAAATACCGTTCAAAAGCGTTGAACACTTGTCCAAATGAACATGATGTTGACTGTGTTGCAAATTATGTCTTTCGTTTTTTTGACATGTTGACAGTCAACGAAAATTTCGTTGATTTATATAACTGAGTTTGAAATTCCAGTTGGTATAGAGTTAACAATTGTTCATTTTAGTTTTAATTTGAAATAGATATTTCTGTATAGATGATGGGTTGTATATCATATAAATTACATTTCAAGATAGATTCAAAAATTGGTTTATTATGGAGTAAAAAGTTACAGCAAAGATGATATTGGGATAAGAGGTTTGAGTTAGGAAGCAAGTAAAGCGCGAAATAAAAGAAATGCAAAGACACCGTGAGTTGACGAGGTCGAGCTTTTTGGAGCCTGCCGGCTGGTTCCGGATGAGTTTCCGGTGGTTGATATGTGGGGGCGCAAAAGAAGAGGACGGAGACGCAGCTTCTATCACGTCGGGCGAACGGGCGGACAGCTCCGAGGCGATTTGTCTTTCATTTCGGGCTAATTTATTGCGGCCTGGGTAACTCTGGCGCTATTCTCGACTCCGCGCCATTTGGCCACGCCCCACCCAACTAATGTCCCACATAAAACTTGGTATCAGCGATCCTCAAACGGGGATTTACAATCCCTTCAAGCGGCCGCTGTCACTATAAATTCCGCCGCGCACCGACGTCGATATATCTCGCGCGCGAATACTTCTGTCCCTAATGGACGCTCAATCGACAACAAGAGAACGTCTTCTGATCCAGGCCTACCCGCGACGCCACTCCAACACTGTCAGCGGGCCCGACGTTAACGATGTACTTGAATTCAGCTCTGCTTTTATTTCCAATGTCAGATACACTTCGATCAGATCTATACATTGTACGACGATTTGTTTCACATGTGTTTCTTTTTTTCTCAACCAACAAACGATTACGGGATTCAATTTAAATTGCAGCACGTGAAAATCCAATTCTTGTTTGATTTGCAATCCGGATCAAAGGATTAGAAAAGAAATAAATATTGTATCTTTGTTCAACCTTTTTGAACTTGAGGAAAAGAAAAAAACAAACTGACATCAGATCAAGCATTTGTTAACGTTTGAAAAGTCCGGAATACATGCACTGAGATAATTCGATGAATTTTTTGTTCGTCGAAGTTTGATAATTACATTTGGATGTTGCCCAAATAAAGTAGATGAACCGGAGTCCCGACTGCGCCGTAAAAAAAAACTTGTACGGGATGTGTGTCAGGGGAGACATTAACGACGTATTTGAACCTGCATCCCAATTCGACGAAAAGGATCAGACGCTTTGATCAATCCTCTGTTGCCGGGTCATTTGTTTTACACGAGATTGAGTCTAAGGCTAACAAATAAGTGCAGTATTTGCTGATAGACAAAAGGGGAAGAAACAACTTTATCGCGGGTTGATTTTCGTCGAACACTCCAAACGTATATAATTGAACGTTTAATACTTCAAACTTTTTTTTTGTCTTCCTCTATTGTCAACTTTATTGTCGCATTATAACAAAACCATTTTTTACAACTCTTCTAGTATTTTACATTAAAAAAAATGTAAAAAGTATTTATATATGAAATTGCAAAAAAAAAATTACTGTAGGCAAAAAAATAATAGACATTTTTTTTTTTTTCAAAAAATGTGGACAAAAGAATTTTTCAGAAAATTATGTATTTTAAATAAGACCAACATTCAAAGCAAAAAGGACCTATATATATATACAACAGATATACAATAGTATATATGTGCCATATATCTTATTTTTTGTTTCATTTCTTTTTTCAGGATATTTGGATGATATTTATAATAAACAAGAAACATTATTGTCATCTAAGCTTTCTATGTTGCAACAGATTTTAAATCTAGTTTAGTGGTTGTTTAAAAATGTATGCATGGAGATGACGTGCGCACGTAATAGAAGGATATTTTGTATGACGCGTAGAATGCTAGAGCTATAGTGCTCGTGTTTAGGTAATAGAAGGAAATACGCGTAACTCGTGAGGAATTAGCGTTGAAGGAAGGAAATGCGCAAGGCGAAGGTGCTTGTTTGAGAGCGGCTTAAAGCGTTGAATCATAACGAGGACTTAATACCGCGAGACCGCGACAAGAAGCCTCGAGTTTCATTCGGTGTATGCGAAACGTTTGTGAAACTGTTGGCATTAGAATTGAGGCTGCTCCATATTCATCGCGTCGTTTAACAATAAAAATTTTGTTTCAAACTCACAAAGCTCTTCGCTTCTTATTTCTCAATTATAAAGCAATCTTGCAACTTGATCAACTCGTTCAGCGCGTGAGATGAAAATTTTAAATTTTGCATATGGGGTTGCATACATTTTTCTTAATTTGATAGCTTTTTAGCGGTATCGAGTGCGAATCCAACCATTGGGATTAGAAAAGCTTCGACTGGCTGATCCCAGCCACAGCAAGATCGGTTAAGTCTTCGGAGATTTCTAATCAAGCTGATTACATTCAGGGTATTCGTTTATATGCTCTTGCCGCGCATTCCTGTATGGATTTTAATACTCGTGACAACGAAGAGATAATTGCCACGTTGCTATTAACGTTACATTAGGAAACATCTTATTATCTTCAAGGCGTTATTGCGCCCCTAATTACATGCACATCTCTTTGTCGTTCTCTTATTAGCAAACACAAAACAAGCAGGAAAATCTTTTTAATACGCTCCAAACTGCCAATTTCAATAACTTTTACTTTGCTAATTTGAAACGTACAAGAACCCTCACATATCATTTATTTCGTTTCTTTTTTTTGACAATAAAATTCTGGTTGCTGTCAGTTCACGAACAGCAAAGGATGATTTGTTTAGAATTTTGGGTGTTTGCAATTAACAGAACGAGTGCCTATGCAGCATTTAATGCTCAATCGCCACGCCCTACTTTTGGAAACATATGGACAGAGAATCGGACAAATCGCAATCTAGTCTGTTCTTCCCCTTGCTATATACTCTTATTATAACAATTATTAATCTGATCCTAATTGCACCTGCTCATAGCCTTGATATAATAGTTGATACTGTAGACCATCAAGCGAAACAATAACGTTCGCGTGGCCACCAGTCGCATTGGCTTCGAACAGATTTTCCTACATTCAAATTGAACAGTGTATAGCCTACATATATTGGAACAAATTTATTGCATACTTATCAATCGCAAATCCCCAAAATATGTTAAAGCACCATATTAGTTAAAGAAGATTGGAAAAATGTTTTATAGTACCAAATGAGACATCCTGATTAAATTCACATTTTATGATTGAAAGTAAATGTTCTTTTAACGATTTCAATTCATATAGTCAGAAAAATCAAATTCAAAAATCAAAATTGAAAGACAATGGAAAAGTTGTAAAAATTTGAAACTGTAAAACCGAGTAGAAATAAGTAAAATTATTTGAAAATGTTGATTTTGAATTTAATTGACAGCAATATTAGTGGAACAAAATTGCCCAATCAGAATATGTTTTTCTCATGCAATAAAATTTAAAGCATATCTTTCATAATATCATTTTAAAGCTTGATCAAATTCGCAAACTCTTCTAGCGCTCATAAGTTAGACTAAGCATTACAAACGATGAGCGAATATTGGTTATGCAATTTGGCCTTCAATAAATGCAAATGATATTCCTGGCTGGATAGCGCCGGGTACGGGCCGACCATACGTCCATCCCTTTATAGGCCACGAAGTCTATTGCCGCGTGGTGGAGAGTCATTGCAGTTACCTGGCGACTCGCTTGCTTCCGCGTGTTGTTTTAGTTGTTAATGGTTAATTGCATTGCCAATAACAGATAATGCAGCAATTAATGATTTAAGAGGCGGCCCCTCTTTCTACAGGAGCAACTACGTTAGCAGCCGTGCCTCGCTACCAAACCCTTTAATTTAAACAGTCCCACCAGGCTCGCGGCAGATTATCCTAACAGTAATTGGCTTGGCTTTCTAAATCGCCCGGATGCGAGTTCACAGCTGGAGAACGCGTCCGCATCCATGATTTCAAACGTTCCGCATGTTTTCATCGATTATGCAACGACGCAAATATGCAGTTTCCAAATTTGCTCACTCATTCAAAACCATATCATTTCAAAAATTCCAAACAAAGCTCTCAAGGCGAATAGTATTTTAAGGTCAAGTCAAGGTCAATAATAAAATTGTCAAAATGAATTGAATATAATAGAGTGTTTGCTTTTGTTTTCCGTACATTGGAAAGAGCAAGACATGTAAAATGTAAACAAGTTGTTATTTATGCTTACGCTTACGTTACTCAGTCGAGGAAAAAGAAAACGGAATTCAAGTTGCTCTTTAGCATGGAGCAGCGGGCAAAACAAATTTGACGTACGTCTTGTTTTATAATGACAGAGGGAGAGGGGTAGAAGAGTAGATTGGAAGCAGTAAGGGCGGATTCGTAAGTGCGTGCGTAATACGAGTCCTCGTATTTCGTGGGTGTTGGACGTTTTCATCGCGCAATTTTTCCCCGAGTTAACGTCCATATAGCGAGAGTTATGCCCGTCAGGGAATTAATATAGGCAAGATTTGTTGTTATTACAGGGTCGCTAGTGGCGAGAGTTGCGAGAGAGGGCGAGAAATGGGAGACGCGCGGGGGGCTCGAGATCGGGGGTGGCGACGGCAGCGAAGCTTTCTCAGAGCATAGAGTGAAGCCATTACTTACTATAACTGCCAGCCAGCCAGGGTAGGACGCCTGGCGCTCTTGTCAAACATCCATCATGACGACTAATGGTTCTACTCTCCTGCCAATAACATCCGGGTCTTGCTTTCTGCACCTGAACCTTTGAGACTGAGCTTTCATCGGCAACCGTTTGATAACGCGCTCCTTTATTTCTTTCCTTTTAAATTAAACATTGCAGTTTATCATGTTTCGCGCGCCTCGTTTCCGCAACGCATTTCAGTTTAGTGCTTTTTGCTACTCATAGGTTTCTAATACTTTCGTATTTGTTCATGCATCAAATTGGTATAATTTTTTTGATAATGAAAACCGTTCAAGAGACATGTTTGATGCATTTTTCAGTTTTTATTACATATTTTATCAAAAATATAACATTTGATAAAATATTAAAAAAAGAAACAAAAACAAATAAGTTTTTCATAAAAGGAGATGTAATCTAATAGTTTGTTCATAATCGTTTCATACTAATGATTTTAGCATGATTTTATTATTACATTTTTAATAATTTTGGGAGAGCTACATACATTTTTGGTGCATCAGTGTGCCAAGATTTAAAAAAAAATTTAGCAAGACTTCATTTAATATGTAGATTACATTGATGTATTAATTAGATCGATAACCAAAATAAACATCGAATGCTGACTCTAAAACCTCTAACATCTCTAAAATGTGTTTTTCTTGGCATATGATACTCATTGTCCAGATTAGAATTAGTGATCCTGTATCACTAAACGCCAAGTGAAATTCTGAGTGGGGTAAATTGTGAAATTAGATTTTCATGTTCATCATGTTATATTTCATCAAACTTAGTAAACTTTGTTTCCCAAGCGTTGGTAACTATACGCTCGGATTTAAAAATAATTTTTTGAAATTTAGAAATTGATTCCTAAAATTTCAATGAAAGATGTGGCTATTAAAATTCATATTCAAGCAGGTTCATGTGGTTTTTTATTGGTGGACGGACATGTCAACACAATGTCACATCAGTCAGTAATGTGAAACAAGTTCGTCACGAAGGTATTTTTTTCCGTGTATAAGAGTATTGATATTTTCATTTATTAGATTTGATATCTTCCACAACCAACTGCGGATGGCGGCACTGATGTTTTCAGTGGGAACTTCCACATGTACGGCGGGTGCGTCTTCACTTGTAGTACCTAATATAGCAAGTTCCTGATGCTGTGTTCCTCAGAATGTTCCAGATGTTTTGGAACCCAATAATAAGTTCTGTTGTCTTCTTAATCGTATAACCAATTTAGAATTGGAAAGAGGTTTAATCAAGGAATTACTTGTCGCTTGAGATTGTTCAAATACATGTTAATAGGATCTACTATATATTAGTTCTCTTTAAAAAAGTTCATGTACAACTCTTCTGCATTGATTCGGCAGTTTTTAAACTGTCAGTATACATAGTTTTCCTAGACATAGCCTACCTTTATCAGTTAACTCCTATACCTACTCAAAGGTTCAACCTTGAGTCGCCATTCAAAGTGGTGTTCCGTCAGTCTTGTTCTAAGATTTGAAAATAATCTTTTTTAGAACTCCATTCTGAATGATATTATATACAAGGAACATGTCTTCTATTCTTAACTTTATTACCTTTAACTTGAATAGGTGATATTGAAGGCAGTATGCAAAGAGTCCGTGGATGTACTGGTTTTATCCTTGAAAGTTTTACTCGTTATAATCCTATGTATATTCGTCAGAGCATAGTTCAATAGAGATTTTCTTTTATTCTTGCTTATAATGCAATAGACACATACAGTAATTTAGGAAGTAATAATAATATCTCTGGACTTCGTACCAAGTTCCAGTTGCCCACAGCTAACTTCCCAGGCAGAAAATTACAGTCGTAACGACGTTGGCACAACGTTGGTAAAGTCGTATCGACATTGTTTGACAACGTCGTACCAACATTGCGTAAGCGTTGGCTTGTGACGCATCGCCAGGGTTGTATGCCAACGTTGTTTCTACATTGTTTGCCAACGTTGTCTCTACGTCGTTTATCAACATCCCCATTACGTCGGGTGCCTTCGTTGTTTTTTTAAATAATGAAAAAAAAATTATTATTTTAATATTCGACCAATTTAATTAATTTTTATAGATATATAATGTAGTAGTGATAATTTATCATTTAGAAATTTTGTGAATGAACTTAAGAGGGTCAAAGTTTTTTTGTAGTCTGGGAATCGAACTCTCGCCCCCGAAGTGGTAGTCTGCGTCTCTGTCCCCTGCTCTATTGAACGTGTTGAATTTAGCTATCAAAATGAACGACACACTTATCGACAATTTATGTTAGCTTAGAATAACATAATAATGAATATATTTGAATATTTTATATTTCTATGATAATGTAAATATATTATTTTTATTCATATTTAAAAAAATTTATATTTTTTGAATTTATAAAATTTATTAATTTTTTTTAAACATTGATTTGATATACTGAACTTTGAAATAAGTTATTACCTTATAACAATACTTTAAAATTTAAATTAATGAAAATAAATATTTATGTGTCAACGTCATAGTTGCTTTTATTTTCTATTAAAATTTATAAATACATAAATTCCGTTTTACAGAAATGTAACTTCTACATTGTCTTAAATAATTTATTATACCGTTAGAAAAGAATGTTGAGTTAATGTTGGTAGGACCAAAAAGTTGGTTCTACATTAACTCCTCACGCAGTCTACAGACGTTGGTTCTACGTTAGCTCAACATTGCTAATAACTGACTGCCAACGTTAACTCGCCAGCATTAATCTGACCTTGTATACAAATCTGATCCAACGTTGGTTCAACGTTGGCTCCATACGCAGTCTACCGACGTTGGTTCTACGTTATCCCAACACTGGCTGCCAACGTAAACTCACCAACGTTGATCCAACCTTGTATATACAAACAATCCGACGTTGGTTCAACGTAGTCTCCCAACGACGTTCATCGACGTTGACCCAACGTTGGAACAATTGCAAAGTCGTCCAAATGTTGGCTGTTTCTGCCTGGGTTAGCATAGGCAAAGGTTCGTAGGATTTTATTGGACGCAGTATTGCTTCTCCGGATATTTCTGTTGAGTGAGTTCTTGTTAATCAAAAAATGTTCAGATTTTTTCTCCGTCCATATAAAGAGATGGTGTAGTATATTACTGTAAATAATTTGTTGAAAAATTTAATTTCATGCAACAATTAAGGTAGAAAGTCCACGTACTTGAGTAATTAAAAATATAATCAAAATTGATATTAAAAAATTCTTTGGGTTTCGCTGAATATGAATCTATTTTAAAAAATATGGGTTGCGGGGCAAATGAAAGAGTAATTATTTCTTCAAAGTTAAGACGTATATACATTACGCTTATGGCAAACGCGTTGATGTGTCTGAAAGAATGATTTTTTACTAGTCAAACAACTCAACATAATAAAGAAAAACTAGCATGAGATTCATTTTTTCATGGGGAATACGTATCTTCAATGAAAAATACACGTTGCGGTATTAATTTTAATGGAATTTGAGATATAAAATAGTTTATTGTGTAAACATAACCACTATCGGGCGCGGTCACGCGCATGCGTAGAGGATTTATTGCAATGTGGCAACGCCGATGGTGTTTAAAAATTGACGTCCAGTTCGGCACATTTATATTTAAAAACAAAGTTTAATAAAACTGAAAAAATAAGTTTTAAAAAAATTAATCAGTAAAATAATTATAAAATAATATAATAACTTTTACTAATTATTAAATAAGGCATACATTTTTTATTTTGCAACTTTAACTTTGACAAAAAAATTATACTCTCTTTATTAAAAAACAAATAATTAATAACATTAACATGATTTTCTAAGATGATGATATATATAAAATATTTAATATAAATAAGATTTTAATATAAAAGTTTTTGGACACGAATCGACCGTTTTTTTGACGAAACATTGTCACTGTTCGCACACCCGTCAACGTCCGATTTCGAGGTTACGTTTGGTTCGCGACATGTGACAGCCATCCGCTAAAGCGCTGTTGCCAAATTTTCTGCCGACTAAACTTACAACCGGCATCAGACGCACGACTTTTGTCGAGTTTGTGATTTCGATATATTTTGAGTAGCAAAATTGTTCGTAATGATCTGAAGAACAATTTGGCTACCCAAAATATGTCGAAATGAAAATTTTCTCGATAAATTTTAGTTTTTAACACATAACCTCTCGAGCGCAAGTCTGGTTATTGCATCCGGAGCCTCATTTGTTATTATTTCTTTCGTGGTTGCCTGTAGTAAAGTTAATGTTAAGTCGAGAGAATTGGTACATGTGTTGAGATTAACAATATACTTTAGAAAAAATTTTACTTGAGTCTGAATTTTGTTACCTCATGTTTATACGGTGACTAACCAACTGTATATGCTCTGTTTAAAAAAATGTGCCTAGTTTTAATGTTGATAATTTTTATTCATTGTCTGAATCAAGAAATGAAACTAAAATATTTTAGAACACGTAATTTTGTTTCACTCGTTACTACTATACGCTATAATGTTTGATTAAGAATTATAAAAAGAAGTATTTTGTACTACTTCATTAAAAATTAATTAGTGTGGTAAGCTTTCAGGTGTTCGCAGTTATAATGTAATTGTAACTTTATTAATACAACTTTGAAAAAAGCTACTCATTTTTTTTTCAATAACTTGAATATTCTCACTGTTTTAATCGACGTCATATAAAGGGGTAAAGATGTAACGCAAAATTCGAGTACATTTAGTATTTGAATCGAGTAAATTTATAAGATAAAATTATGACCAGAGAAAAGAAAGTAAATTTGATCGATAAAGGTGTTTTTCACACATATTTGAAGCATTATAAACTTGTTACTTCAGCCATCGGATTTTGGTCTCGTCAGAACAAATTAATTTGTAGATTATTGAATTCTTGCGCAGGAGTGTGCATTGTTGTGATGGGAACTTTACAAGTAATTCAACATTTTGTAATCAATTTAACCAATGAGCCAACGCTGAACTGAGTTGGAATCGTTATAACGCTGGGTATAACATTGAAAATTAACGTCGGACCGGTTGTATAAAAAATGGGAGCGAGTGAATGTTGGTGCCCAAAGATTAGTGAACTTTGAGCCAACGTTGGATGTTCTGTCAATATTGACTTAATGTTAATTTAAAAGTAACATCAACAATTTATGACGTATAAATGTTTTGATTTTTGAAAATTTTGCAGACTATATATTTATATGGAATTCGCCATGATTTCGCGAAATTTTGCATAGACTCTATACGGATGATTGAAGCATCGTTTGTGTGGGCAATTTATTTGACTTATATGACACAAGGACGAAAAGTAAAAATTTATTGTGATAACAGGATATACGAGAGTGTTTCAACAATTTGTTCTTACTTTAACTATTTAGATTGACAGAATAATTAATTGTATAGAAAATCGTTATAAAATTGAACTACAGACTCACAAAGGAATCGCATTGCAACAATTGACGAAGTGCGAACACATCATACAAATTCTAGCAAGTATGCATTTGATTTGATTTATTCAATCGAATAGATTTTTTAATTAAATTTTAAATGGCCTTTTAGAAATTTTAAAGTTGATCACATGTTCACTTATTTCTTCACTATTTCTAAGCGTATACGTATACTGCTACACAAAAGAATTTGCTGTTAGAAATTTTTGTATCAAAAAATTTTCATTCGTGAAAAGCACACTTCCGAATGAATGGGTCTTCGTTCTGAATTGTCTAAGTATATATTTTAGTGTATACATTGTTGGTAGTTTTGCATTATTTAGCATTATTTCAATTTACCTAGCGTACACACACATATCAATTATAGAGTGAGCGATAATTTAAAATTATTTTAAGAATACCAAACTAAAAATATATCTTTTAATCATTAATATCCTTATATTGTGTTTAAGATACCGCTTGGATAAAATCAGTGATATTGAAGAATCTGTTGCTCTTGGAGATGAGCATAAGTTTGGAAAGAATATAAAAATGGCCATAAATGTTTCTCAATTTTCCCTAAGGTAATTTAAAAATCAATAATAATTATAAGAAAATAAAAAGTAAGAAGTAATGAATGCTATTGTTAACTGTAGTAACTTAAAATTAATAGTTGATTATTGTTCACTAGATTCGGAGATATGGTCAATGAAGTAGTTCAAATAATAACGGTCGTTGGATTATTTGCGAGCATTGGTATCATAAGTATTACCATATTAGCAGTAAGAATGAGTAATCATATACTATTTTTCTCCTTTCCATTTCCTTCCAAGTATGTCTACATCCAGAATTCTTTGGAATTCACAGATGTAGTAGTTCCTAAAGTACCTACCGTAATACATGAAGTAAGACTTAATAGTACTATTAAATTGTAATATCTAAGTAAGATTTTTCATTCCAAGTACTTCAGAGAGAACAAATTCAAAGTATAATTGGTGTGAAAGCTTTTTGATTTTATAGTCCGTTTTCCCAGACTAGTTAGCATGTCAGCCTCGTTTGGTTCCATAGCACTTCAGTGTAACACTGATTTATAATATTAAGAATAAGAATTCTGATTCTCTCAAGTCCTCTCTAGAAGAATACAGGAAAGATTTCATCGGGCCTGACTGATTTGTAACTGAAATTGATTGATTGACTAATTTATTTGACATTTGATATTTGAGCATATACGACCAATCATGCTAGTATCCAGGTATGATGGGTAGCTTCCAGTTCATGTTTCCTTCTCCTGTCTACAGAACCCACTTTATCATTAGCCTGTTGGTAGCTGAAGAAGTGAAGGTTTAGAAGAAATTTTTCTATATAGTTATCTTTATATACGTACCATCCTTTCATCTAAAATGTCGAAGTTTTGCTTCAGAAACAGGGTTCAGAATTCTGAATAGTTTAGCTTATTCATTCATGAAATTATTTATACACATTCAGTAGTTTCTCCAGCCATTTTCTTGCGTTATTCTTGTATAATTTTTTGCTGATAACTACGTTAATAATTACACATTTTCGCAGCTTTAGAAATTCAACTTTTCATGGCTTTTTACCGCAAAAAATTACATTTTTTCAAGCAGCTTTTCATGAGAAGCACAATACATAACTTGATTTTGTCGAAATTTTTGAAGTCAAAAACTACCAAAAAGAAATGTGTTTTTGATGCAGCTATCGAGAAACATAGTTGATTCTTGGTGTGAAAGTGAAACTTCATCTTGTGGACAGCCTTCACCTTCGATGCACATTTTCAGATGGAGATGTGCATCACTGTAAGTTACTCTTCTGCCTTTTTAGGCAAAAAATCATTGATTTCGTCTTGGTTAAGTAGGCAAGATTCTATTGCAGTCATATATTGTTCTCACATTGCCATTTTATTGATATTATAAATAACAACCGAGCATTGTTGGCTGAATGGCTACATGAGGCCGGCCGCTTTGCCTAGATTTCCGTGGTTACCTAGACGATAAAGCAAAATGCCGGAGTGGATATAAAAAGACGAGCCACGACTCGCAAAACGTATAGGAGACAAATAAGAAAAATATGCGAAAAAAAAAATATATAGAATACCCGGAGAAGCTCCTGGCCAATTAGGCTGAGCGTGATGGGTAACAAGAAAAAAATTATAGAACTCTGCCATGTTCTTTTTATAAAGAAATTACATACAACCTTATGTAGTAAGCACATAATATTTATAAGGAAATAATGATAAATATTTATTAATGATATCAATGACTAGATCAATTATTCATTGAAAAATTCCAATTACGATTCAACATTCCTGATTATACCAGTGTTTTTTGTGATGGATTTGACTCTCTTACTGTTATTCTGCCAAATGGGGGAACAAGTTATAAATATAAGTGGTCAACACCAAAAATTACGGTTGTAAGTAAAATATTATTCTTAAAACGTTTATTTCATATTTTGAAATTTATAAAAAGATTAAAACAGATTTTTTAAGTGAAGTAAATGTCTGCACCTAGTGCTAATTTTAATTCAATCACACTGTTTTCCAAATTTTTTACAATTTGATCGTGTAATCTAGTGAAATGAATTAAACAAATTCAGAGAGATTTATGTGATAGCTATCAAAATAAAATTTTGATAAAACGTCGTAGAGATCAGCTGACTGTTTTGCAATCTTATTTTGTCACTTGCATTTTGTTGTTGTTTTTTTTTTATTATGGAATACCTGTAGATAATTTGCGACAATCATCGTATTTTTGAGCAGCATGTTTAATAATACACTATCATATGATGATTCTTTTTGTCCGATTTTCACTAATACCATATTATGATAGGTGCTACGGGGATGAAACGTACCATTGATTTTATTCACACAAAAGTTTGTGATTTTTAGGTATCAAACGTCTTGGACAATGGCATCTTGTAAAATTAGAAGAATGATACTCCTTTTTCAAATGAAATCTGAAGAACCGATTGTTATAAGAATTTTTGGGAGTTTATCTCTGTCAATGGAAATGTTCGTCAATGTGAGACTATTGTGGAGATTATAAAGAAAATGATGTGCTTTTTAATGACACCTATAACATCTACATATGATGTTTATCATTTCAGATAATCAAAACTTCTGTGTCATATTCTACATTTTTGAAAGAAATGGGTTAACATATGATTTGCAACATTTCATCATAATTACACTGATTTTTGAAGCCATGACAGTTTTGAATTAGATTCACAAAAAATATAAAAATTTTAGTTGTATGTTGTATGCATTATGTTCATTATGCCATGCTACTAATGCCAATTGCATTCTTCATTTTTTCGTTGATGAAATTAAAGTTCTTATTGTGTTAAAATTGTTCATGATTTTTTTAGAATATGTAAGCGTCTGAGGTTTTTTATAATATTGTTGAATTTTACACAAAATTTTCAAAGCATTGAATAGCATTGTTCGTATGGAAATGTTTTTAAATTAATGTTACAAAAAAAGTTAATATTTATATAGTCAAATTTAATCAAGTACCAACTATTTCGTATCAAATAACAATTATTTTTATTAAAGTATAAATGTTTAAAAAATATTAATGAGATCTTATTTTTCTGACACAAATTTTTCAGTCAAATTTACAATTCAAGTCGTGTAGTTGATAAATCATTGATTACGAATATACATTTATACCAGCAACTCTATAATTGATAACTTATTATTTTATTATGTAATAATTGAATAATTATGAATTACAATTTAATACATGCAATAAACTCTAGAATGTACTATTTCTTGATTAATTTTCATTCAATGCAGACACAGAAAATGGGCTAGTTTTGTAAAACTTAAACGAACTATCTAGAAACATATGGTTAATCATTTTC
>JAAMPD010000175.1:0-76643 GCA_025266255.1 Trissolcus basalis
ATTCGTACTGTTTGTATTTTTATTTATTCTACAGTCGCTGATTATCTGTCACTTACACGTAATCAGCAACAATTACACTGGAGCGCTATGTCACAACCTTTTCATGAATTGATACAAATGCTGCAGAGTCTTTGCTACTTTTTATTTACCGTTTTTGAAAATATTTTTCATATTCGTAAAAGTACTTGTCTGAGACAATTTTGCTACTCCCGTTGAATATAAATTCTGGTTCTATCAACCGCGATTGTTTTATGTGTGTTCTGCAACTCGCTAACAATTATTTAATTCGATTTAATCGGCAACCGTACGCCGTCGACACCATCCGAAAAAATTTCATGTGTGATTTTCACCCCCTACAAGGGGTTGAAACGTGAAACGCGGCTTTCTTTTTACATTCATGGTGATGTCTGCTACTCGAAAATATTGACTGCTTACTTTTTCATTATTCACCGTTGCTGATTATCTGTCATTTACGGAAAAATTCTCTAATCGACGGGTTGAAAAAATATTTTTTATCTTATTTCACAATTACAATTTTTTATAAATTAACGTTTATTCAATTGTTATATAATGAGTGAATAATTATTAATTATTCTGTTTCGTAAATTTTTCATTAGGACTCAATCTGTTTTCATTTTGGGTAAGATGATCGGATCGAGACGTCATAGATTCTTAAAGCGCCTCAGTTTTGCTTTTGTAAGCAGTTTTGTTTTGGTGGCGACTATGAAACATGTACATCAAACTATTTAATTCCTTTGGATTATATCCTGTTTCGACCTGTATTTCAGTCGGGCACTGCTTACCGCCGACAGGGCCTCGCTCGCGCGCTCGCGTCGCCAATAAGCGGTGCGATCTCTAACTTCTCGCGCTCCCTCTTCATACATTTCACATATGCATATTATAAATAAAAACCTTCAAAGCTAACAATGTATTCGAACTATGTTTTAACGTTTGTTATAATTTCATTATTTTTTAAAATATTTTTTCCACATATTGTTTTTCAAATATTGTTTGGACGTATCAATGAGCGAATAATTATTATTTTGCCTGTTATTAATTATCATTCTGTCTTATAAATTTTTTATTAAATAATATTTCGTTTAAGTTTGATCTGTTTTTAACATTCGTAAGATGATCGGATCGTGACGTCATAAGTTGTGACGTCATAGATTCTTACGGACGCATCATTTTTTGATGTCTAAGCAGTTTTGTTTTGGTGACGACTATGGAGCGTGAACCTCAAACAATTTTGAGGTTAGCCCCCATAGTCGTCCCTCCACTACTCTTATTATATAAACTTACTAAACCAGAAATATGAAAAACGAAAAATTAAGAAAATATTCAATTAACAAACAAAACAAACAATAAATAAAAATATTAGATATAAAGAAATGACTTCATAAAAAAATACAACCTCACCTTAGAAAATTTTATAAATGAGGGCCCCTATTACTCGAAGGTACGGCCCTGCCCATTGCTTCCCGCTTTATTTGAATTGAAAAACCTACAATCAAGTCTAAAAACTTTATCATGAAAATATAAAATATAATGAAATTAACCAAATTACAATAAAAAATACAAGCTCCAAACCGAATAAATTTCTCGCCCTCTAATAAAATATCCACGAATTGAAATATATTTGAAAAATTATTAAAAATAATATAAATTACACAAAATACGAAAAAGGAACGAAAACTCCATACTGATACCAGCTCACCTACCAAACGAATGAATCTCTGGTCCAGAACCTAATTAACAAAACAAATTCGAATAAATAAGATAAATATTATTCTATAATAATACCGATTAATTTTAATATTACTTACGAACAGAATGATCGCTGCACCCCGGAGAAATTCTTAACACAAAAACCGCACTTAAATTCCGTGACACTATATAATAATTTATTAATAAACAAAAAAACACGCACCAAAACACACGCGACAATGACCTATCACTTAACCTAATTACCTAATTTGTAAACTGTCAATGTGCATCGACAATGCACGCCGGCTTTAAGTAACGCGCTATTCTTGTCCCACTAATGGACTACACATAGTATGCCTTCGGCTATGTGACAAAAATGCACAAACAACAAGATCCACGCGCCCGAATCAATACGAATGATGAATATTTTTTACTTCAAATAAATAACACGTTACAAAACCATTGCAATAAATAGTCCCTCACAATGAGCTGTTATGACTCGAAGCAGGTATAAAATAATCTAAGTCCACGATTTGAAAATAAGACTGTTTATTGGAACGACTAAATAGACAAGTTATGAGTCAAACTGTTGATTAGTTAATTAATTGATGATGAAATTAAGAGTGACCGTCCTGAGTCGTGCACTTAGGTTCGTCGCCTCAAAAAGTGCATATGTGGGAGTTGTCCCTACTTAATTAGGGCACCTGGAGATGGTCACTCACGTGATTGTTGCATAAAAGGTTTTGTTGTTAAGTTGGCGGAATTCACGGAAGAAAAGGTGATAAGATTAATACCGGATGCGCTCCAGACGCATGTTGGGTGTCGAAGACACTCGATGCAATACTGGTGCAATGCGAGTAGTCAGTAGACTAAATCTGTGGCAAAAAGGAAAAACCAGTTAAGTGTATACGTAAACCCTATACACTTAACTGGTTTTTCCTTTTAGCCACAGAAATATGAAATAATGGTTATGCTGGGGAATAACAGGCCTAACCCCGTGGGGTAGTCGCAAGTCCCTTTGCGATGGTGAATTCGGCCAACTGAACTTACATTTGAAAAACTAGGTGATGAACCGCACCCTACGGGCGCGTCGCCCCGGCAGATGATATTAAAAAGTTAAGATGTTGTAAATTTAATGCAAATTTTGATGCAAACGTTTGCTATTTCGGTATGGAGGATTAATTACAAAATTTTTGTTTGAATTATATAATGTTAGTAATATGATGTCAAATTAGATTCCGGTGTAAATTATAATATTTACATGTATATTTCCTGATAAACAAAATTTTTTGTTTTCACGTCGTTGTGAGTTTGGACTGTGTTTCCCATAAAAATTTTCAAAGACTCCCAAGACCTTACTCTTGAAATAGCGACATAAAATTGTCCATGATTAAACACTTCTCTTCGTAAATCGATACCAATTTTATCAAACGTTCGTCCTTGGGCTTTGTTAATTGTCATAGCAAATGCGAGTTTCACTGGAAATTGCCTGCGAGTGAACGTGAATGGATAGACATTTTCACAAATAATAGACATACGATTGATAAAACATATATTTCCTGAATTTTCTCCAATCAAAATTTCGCACTTCAGCAGGTGCTCGGAAAAATCAAGAATTAATAATCTAGTTCCATTACAAAGTCCTTCGTTAATATTTAAATTACAAATAAGCATTACCACAGTATTTTTGCGAAGACATAGTTCATAAGGTGGTAGTGAAGGTGGTGACAATGTGTGCAAATATTCAGGTAAAATTGCTGCAGCGATATCACCGTTGTCGTTAGAAAGATCTATTGTGTCAATGCTTTTGAATGTTTTTTCAGTTGTAGCATCTAATAAATTAACAACGCGTTTATTTATATCGTCGACATCTACGTTCCTTGCCGACAAAATAGCTCTTGTTGAGGCTTTCCTGAAATCGTGATTTCTTAATGCTTCACCATAAGTAACTTGTACTACATCATCATTTGGACCACCCAATAAGCAATGAGGAACAACAATGTTATTCTCATTATCATTCAATTTACCATCTCCAACGTTCAACACAAATTTAGCAAACTCTAATTCTTCTGGTAAAACTCTCATGTTTTCTGTCAGAGCAAATTTTTGGAAATGCCTCCACAAGTGACTGAATTTTATAGATAGATTGATGATTTCAGTTTTTGTTCCATTTTCTATAATTGGCAATAATTGTCGAAAATCTCCTCCAAGAACAATTATTTTGTTTCCAAAAAGTTTGTTGGTTTGCATTATATCTCTGAGAAGACGGTCCATAATTTCTAAAGCATATCGCGGGGCCATTAGAGCTTCGTCCTATATGAACACATCAACATTTTTCAAAATCTGTCCTTGTTCTGATTGTGCTGTAATACTGGAAGAAGAGTCTGCAAATAACGGAACTGGTAATCCTAGAGTCTTGTGGACAGTTTTACCTTCTGGTAGTAATGTTGCAGCTATTCCAGTAAATGCCATTGAATTAACGTTCATATTTCTGCCTTTAATTAAATGATAAAGGGTATTATATATGAAGGTCTTTCCTGATCCACCGGGCCCGTCGATAAAAAAGAGTTTTTTGTTCCTGTTATTGTCCAAAGCATTCAAAATCTCATCGACAATTTTTTTTGTGACTCGTTTAGCATATGATATTGACGCATTCCGATTTCCAAATGCTGTTCTGGCGATGTTGTTAAAATGATTTCATTTGCAATTGGTTCCATTGCATCCATATCAACAATTTTGAAGTCGCGATACCCTTGCTCAGATAATAATCGAATGATGTCGTCGTAGGCTATTTTTTGACTCTGCAATTCATCATAGTGTCTTGCGTAATCTTCAGACATTGCTGATTCGAATTCTTCCCATAAATTGTTTGGTTTTTTCGGATGACAATGAATCAATATACGGACAAATAAATTCCTTAATTGCCGCGGCATCATCCAGGAGACTCCTTCAATCATTGACTTTCGCCATTCATCGTCGTTTTCAACTAATCCTAACTCTAGGCAAGCAGTAGCGAAACTGTCATGTAAAACTCCATTAACAGTTTTCAAGTCTTCAAAACTCGTAGCTCCTTTCACTGATAATAGTAGTATTCTTAAGTGAAATAATTCAGTTTGCGCTGGGCTGACAGAGAACATACGTCCAATACATCTGAAACGATTTTTTCTTTCATCCTATCTTTGAATCGTTTTGTTTTTGCCGTTTTCATCTTTTACAATGTCTTTTTTGTACACGAAGTTCTCTGGGATTTCCGTGTAATTCAAATCTCTAGCTTTCGCACTGATTGCATTTAATTTGAAATATTCCATCAACATCGTAACCTGATCTAACGCTGAAGACATTTTGTCACTGTTTCTCCTATCGTCTATCATGATGCGATGTTCATTGGGTAAATGAACTGGTAATCGATACACTGTATGACTCTTTTCTTGCAAATGAAAACTGAATATCCTCCACACAGCTTCAATCGGACTGACGTATCTCGTTTCTACGAAATGTTTTATTTCGTCATGATCAAGAACTGCTACCCCATTCAGATTGCTTGTCTGTATTACAACTGAAGCGGCATCATGGCCTTTGTAAATATATTTATAAATATATTTAACAGATTTTATACTGGAGACAATCTCTACATTGATGTGACAATCAAAAATTGTTAGTAAATCTGGACAATAAGGAACGACATTTCTATTATCAACTTTGAATCCTCCTCGTTTTCCGTATGAGTACCCAGTATTTCTTCTGCGGTAAGTTGGATATCCATTGTCGTTCACAGTCGTTTCTTGTTGATAAGCTTTCGGATAATGTTTCGAACATTTTCCGTCAACCTTACACCAATCACCACAAGGTCCGTGGATCATGTTTTTCATCACTATATCGTGTAGTTTCGGCTCCAACGTCGGATCAGGTATTTCTGCAGAAATTATTTTATCGATATCAGCCAGTGTGTTTTTTTTTTTTTTGTTGTCTCTAGCTAAATTGATAAGTAGATGGATGTGCGAAAGTCCTCTTTTTTGAAACTCTGTGACATGAACAAATGCACTAACTTCACCGAAAAATTTTTTTTCCATATCAAATCTATCAAATGAGATTTTTTTATCTCAAACACACGTCCCACTATATCTGGTCTGTCGCATGGTTGTTGCCCAGGCAAAAGATTTTCTTTTATTTCTGGCCAATTCGGATTGCACGTCATCGTTAAGAAAATATCAGGTTTACCGAATTGTCTAACAATAGCCATCGAGTCGTGATAATGTTGCAGCATGTTTCGTGGTGATCCAACGAAAGTCGATGGTAGAATAGTCACTTTGCCAATAGTCGAGTTATTGTTAGCAGAAGCTGTATTCAAGTAGTCCGTCAGAATTTTATACGTTTCTACTCGAAGTTCTTTCTGGTGTGATTTGTGATATTCCAAACAATCTTTTTCAATTTTGACATATGCATCAACTGTATATTGCTGCATTAATGCTCGGCTCATTATACACGGAAAATTTCCATGTATGGACAGATTCAGTTAGACTAGATCATGTATAACCAGACATGGAAATTTTCCTGAATTCAATCAGATCTACTCATTTTCCAGATCTGATCAGACCTGAAAATAGACCTAATTTGACAAAATTTTGTCTGATCATATAAAATCAGACATGAATCAGATAAAATTATATAAAATCTTACATATTTAGACCTAATCAGGACTATTTCCAGGTCTGGTCAGACCTGGACTTTTTTTTACCGGGTTATCTTGATTTAAAAAGTCAATGACAACTTGATTTTGATTATTTTTCTTCTTCAAATGAATTTTCACTTAATTCGAGTTTACATATGTAAATTTAATTCAACTGTGACTTGTTTCGGTTATTTAGATTTTATCATGAAATTGTGTTGAGTAAAAATATAACACGAGAATATTACCTGCTCTATTCACCTGAAATACTTGACTCTAGGTAACATTTTTTTGCAATATAACACACTTTTATTTTCAAAATAGAATGTTGAAAAACAAATTTACAATGTCCGTTGGAATAGAACTCTTTCATTCCTGCAAAGTTTATCGTCCAGTGTGTTGGTTCTCTGTTCGCTATTTTCCTCGGGCTTGAGAAAAATCAGGCAGATTGAGTTAGAAAAGTCCTCGACGCGGGCAACACAAGGGGAGTCAAACTGTCGGACGGACGTTGAGCAAGTGGCGCGGCAAACTTGTTGCCCTGATTTACAAAACAAAAACGCCGCGCGTTCTTTCCCGAACAATTAATGCGATTCATTTCGAAACAAGCTTGATCTTCATTGTTTTCAATGAAAATTTTCGTGCGAGATAATGCGAGGGACATGGAAAGAACGAATAAAAATAGCGCGAAAACAAACGGCATGTGTACATGACAGATTCGTTGCATGGCAATTTAATTTGTCGTTTTCGAGAACGGAGAAGAATGATTCGCGGAAACTATGCATTACGTTGAGTTTGACAACGTATTTCAGTATTCATTAGCCAAACAATAGAACGCACTTAGCTGCGCGGAGTGTATAAACAACTCTTCAATCGCGCTGTATGCATAATCTATTTAATATAACGCTCTATTCGCGCCCGGTTTTATCACGAGTAGGCGTTGAATAAGTACATTGTTAGAAGATCGATGTTTGGGACATCAACCTTTTAGCGTAGGCTTAGGCCGTGTTAAATGCAATGTATAACGCGTCAAACGTGGACACAAATTTTCGTTGCAAAATTGATCACGTCATTACGCCTTCAAAAAGTCTCAATTCAAAACGTTTATTAATTTCAATTACCGCGTCAAGTACGTCGAATCAATCATATCATGCAAAATAATAGCTTTATTTCGAAAATTGATTACAGTACATGCACATTCAATGGACAGACACGACAGTTTCGGACATCAATCAGACAAATCACAAATTATAATCAGTAATCATTTCGTTTTACATGAACATTTCATCAGCTGAATTAGTATAACATTTGTTCGTTATTAGTTTTTTAATGCTTTTTTAAATTCTCATAAGAACCGTTGCAATTTCACATGAACTCGTGTGTTTTATTTTGCACTTTTTTCATTGTTAGCATAACTTAATTGTTTCTGAAACAAGGTTTGAAATAAACTAAACAAAAAGTTGAAATAAATCAAAAACAAATGCATCAAAGTTTGCATAGAACAATAATTGGCCCGACGTGTTTTTTCTGTTTGGTTTCAGATTTAAAAGGCTGCGAAGATGACGAATAACATTTCGACGTAACGAGTGCGGCAGCAGAGTACTTCAAATGGCAACTAAGTGCAGGCATCCTATAGTAAGAGTAGTAATTAATTGTCTACTAACGATGTGAATCTATCACGCGACGTGCAAACACCTCTTTAATAATTACTGTTTCTTGTCCTTTGCGACCTCACTGGCTTGCGCTCCATCAATCTGTCGGATGGAACATTTCTTTCTCGTCGCGAAATTGACAACCCCCAAAACCGTCGACAATCTAGAAAATATTTCATACCAATTTTCGTAATTGCATTATAATCTATCCCGTCGGTTCGACTGTAATTCGAATTGCGAGTTCAAAAAGAATAATTGCACGTCTCGCTTTGTTCGTGGTTATGAATAATTTTTCTGCTCCTAAAAGAATGAAAAAAAATATAATAAAGGAATAAAAAAAAATAAATAAAGGAAAGAAAATAAACAAACCAAAATTCCCCAAACGAAATCCTCTAAATTTTCTCAACCGAAATCACCATCCTTTCTCAAATCCCTCAAACAATCATAAACCGTGAAAAGGTGTGACGCGCAGCCACAATTAAAACTGAATTCTCTCGACTCGGATGCCACGGAACGCGAGACCCGTAAAAATGGTACGTTGCAGCGTTCATAAACCACAAGGGACTTTTGTCAATTAAGCCCCGGTCCGGTTTGTGTATCCAATTTCGAAGCCGGGATTTTCGAGGGCTCGTCGATGTTCCGCGCAAGCACACCGACGCCTTGTAATGACAATGCGAAGGTTATCCAAATCGATGATTATTTTGCGCTCAAGTTGGTCGCCGTCATTAGCATATTTAATTACAAACATTTTGGATTGTCGTCGCAGCGGGAGCACGGCTGCGAGACGTCGCGGCGCATTTGAATAACGCGCGTTGCGCGCGATCCTACCGGCCGTGCCGTAAATTTTGGTTTTGCCCGCGCTTTCACGTGATATTTCGAACAACACGATCCCATCCGGAGAGGGACTTGCGCATTATCGAGGGCCCGAATAACGCCGCGCTCGGCATATAAATATCGTCCGCCTCTTCGGTACAAATTTTTTCCGCATTTTTCATCCGACTCTTCCGTGTTTGTAAATTCGTCCTTTCTTTTTACCATGTTCCTTCACAGTTTAAGACACGATTACCCGGCACAACTATATCGCTCATAATTAAGACCGAGGTTTATACCGCACGAAAATACAACGGCAGCAGCAGCACAACACAAGCTGTAGATCACCTTTTTGAACAAAAATCAATTCCTCCGGAGCAGCATTCCGCATTTCAGGTGCGCATAATTTGTTGCAAAGATGTTTCAATCACGGAGAGGATTCCATTTTTTTCATCTTGTCCGGTAAATTGAAAGGAGAGGGTATACGAACAAAAAAGCAGCATCATTTATTGAGCCAGCTTGAGATACAACATTGTACACTTTTTGCTGCCTTTCTTTCTCCCTACATACAATTAACTTAAACACCTCTTTTGTGGCCGTGCAAAATTAAAAAGCTGCATTCTGCTGCAATTATTTTGAATCGCAGTCTTAAAGTATCCAAAAACTGCAGGGCGCCTAAATGCAATCTGCTTCAATAAATTTCAGTTGGAAAATAATTTTATCAGCAACAACAATTTCTTTCACGTGTGCACGTCTGGGATAAAAATTCCACGAGGTTTCTGATACAGAGAGAGAGAGAGAGAGAGAGAGAGAGAGACGGAGAACAATCTCTTTTATTTCTGATTGATGAAGCTTGAAATGTTGTATATCTGTTGGTGCGACGTAAATGTAACTTGTGTGTCAACATAAAAAATCTCGCCGTGGCGCAAGTTTAATAAACCTTATCGAGACAAAAAGAATGAGATTGAATACAAGTGCCGGGTTTTTAAGCGACAGAGTCGGTGACTCGGGGGATCTTAATGCTGAGATATAAGTCGAAATCAAAAGTTGCCCAGCCGTTCATAAATCGTATCAGTAAATTTGACTGGCAAACATGAAAAACGAGGCTGCGAACGGCGCGGCGTAAGTTGGCAGCGAGAGCGCGCCCAAAATAGGAACGCGACCCATTCATCTTTGAATTTATTACTTTTAATTAGTATTAATTTTGAGCCACCGAAAGAACACTCCGCGGTAGGTGGCGCGCGCTCATACCACCCGTCAGTCTCTCATTTGATCTTTTCTTCTCCCGTCTTGTCTCGAGTTTGTTATTGCTACGAGGTTGTTTATAGTCGTCCAACAAAATCTTAGCTCGAGTATATATTTTATTATGCTTCTTTACGATTCGAGTTCGAACTTCCACCAAGTCTCTACTTATTAAATTTGACACATAAAAAGTTTTTCTTTTCAACATTCTACTACTTATTTATTGTATGCTTTTATTTATTTCGAATTCCCTGCTGATTTTATTTATGCTTTTTTATTTTTCTCGATTACCAAGCCGAAAGTTTTTTTGAAATTTTTTTTTTTTTTGAAATTGAACTTTTTACGAACGACAAAAATATTTTTAATTTCAAAATTGTACCGTCGAAATTGCTGCCGAGGGTCCTGTCAGATATGAAAAATTAAACGAGATCACCCGATCATGGTCAAATCATTAATTAATGAAACTTATTTCATTTAAATCTTGGATTGAATTATAGAACTCGGTAATGTTATTTATTGTTCGCAGTCGGATGAATTATTTTATTTCTTCTAATTTGAATTTTAGCAATACAAATCGCAGGTACGAATAAATTTTGCATGCAACGTACGATCCATGGCGGCTTCATCTTTCAAGTTATGCAAATAAACCTTTTTGCAACGATACAATATGTGATAGTCAATCAGATTGTGCACACGTCACTTACGTGAATGCTGTTATGGCTGTGGAACATTCATGATTGTATTTTTATTTCTCATTTGTTCGTTTATTTATTCTTATTTATTTATTGTATATTTTATCTTTCGTTTTATGAAAGTGCTGACAAAACATGATTAGGTAAAACTGTTGGATAATGGAGAAAATGTATTTCTAGCTGGTTAAAAGCAAGTGAAGCTTGAAATTTTCGAAATTATCTATATTCAGAGAAGGTGTTTGCGAATCTCATTGTACGATTCTCTCTATCGATGCAAATTTCGTAGCGTTTCGAATAGGTTGGATTTATTGGGCAGAACAGTTAGGAACGTTTGAATAGAAAATTAAGATCCGTATCAAAAACAAATCAGCTATCAATCTCGCGCGTAATAGTAGTTAAGGAAGGTTCCATAAAAATGAGCGAGCCTGGCCGTGACATTGCATGACCATTTTCGTAGCAGCAGTCGCGCATTTGAGTACGTGACGGCTTGTCTATTTTCATGACAGTTGGAACTTGATAACTGTACTTGTAATCTATATGCGCATGCGCAATTGCTCGCATTCAAATTTTAGTGCTCGTAACGGGAACGCTCCGACTATTTATTTTTATTCATTCATAGTAAATTCCAGAAACTTTGCTTCGAAACAATAAAGTTGCAAATAAAATATTCACCATTGCGCGTTTGCACTCAAACAATTAAAAGCTGATATTATTTTAAGTCTCCTTTTTCATCATATAATAAAATTAATGATAACCCTTACGGATGAAAATATATCCGACGAAAAAATATATTCTAATTTAGTATATACTTATCGCCGGTTTTTGTAAATTTTTTATATACAAAATATATTCTATTTTATATTTTATGAATTTATATAATGAAATTTATAAAAAAATATAAATTAAATATTATACTTATTGTCGGAATATATTTTCTACACGGAAAATATATTTTGTTTATATTTTCAAAATATATTTTCCGTCCGTGTGGGAATAAGATGAAAATTTTTATTTTTCTCCGGTGATGAATTTTTTTTCCATTTCTAAGCGGGAGATGTGGTACAATAAGAACTACGTTTTTTCACATTAATTACTATATTTTTATGAATTTAATTAGGTATTAAAATCTGTCCAATTAATTTCTCAATGCCGCTTTTGAAATTGTTTTACGTGAATCCACAGATTAAAAAACAAACCATTTCTCTGAGAAGTAAGAATTTATTTGAAATTTAACCAGGTGAACTTGTATTTGTTATAAATAACTCGGAAAAATGCGAAGAAGTTTTAAAAAATAAATTTGAAATATTTGACTGTAAACTGTTGTGAAAATGTACCTTTCGTATATCTATGTATCACTTTTATCAATTTATAAATTTAATATCAATGTCAATGAAGAATCAAACAGTCAATGTTTCTAAAAATGTGAATATAGACGTGTTTGTATCAGGAATTAAAAATATAAAATCTGACTACTTAACAAAGTTACATATTCCAACTTAATAAAAAAATCTTAGTGAAAAGAAATTGATTGGATTATTGTTCTTTCCACAGGTCATTTGTTTGTTTAATATTTTTGCATCACAAAATTGTTATATAAAATTAAAGCTCGACACAAGAAAGAGGACGACAGATAGCGGTTTCGACGTAGCCCCATGTTTGAAAGTTGCGCTGCCGTGAAGTTTTGAATCCGATTTAAAACCCATACCGTGTCATGAGATTATCGAAAAAAGGATAAAGATTCAAAGAAGCTACCTTAAATTAGCGTCAAATGCGATATAATCCGCGGCCGTTGTGCCTACATTTTCGTATCTTACACCGTAATCTTATTAAGTTGCCCAGTAGATTGGCTAAGACATATCATTTTGTGCCACGTTCATTTATCATTTTCGTATGAGCATCACCAAATGTATGAAAAGCTGCACGGACCTGTTTGCCGTTGGGGAAATTTTGTAAACAAAAAATTCAGAAATGGTAAGTTCGACTCTATGATTATGCGGACCGGTTGAACGCATTTACACCTGTTTGAATAACGTTTAGATCAAGTCAATAAAAGATTAGCTCCATACATGTCAACTCAGCTTATTCATAAATTCCGAGCTTGTTTTGTACGTCAACTTATCATTTTTTTTTTCAACTTGTAACACGTTTCAGATCACAAGATTTGAAGCTAGAATTTCTTCCACATAAAAAGCACGTATAGATAACAAAATTTCTGGCCTGCTGTAATCTCAGTTTTATACCAGAGCGCAGGTGGATGCATGAAAGGTTGCGTAAGCTCCGCATCAAAAGATTTTTAGTAGGGGAGATAGATCATACACGCACTTATATCCACAATTGCTACTTGTATAAAATCATGATATAACCATAAAAAATTATTTCAAATTTTAATTCCACCACGTTTGAAGTAATTCAATTTTAGAAATTTTATTTGAATAGAAATAATTTTCATATTGAAGCAAAAAAAATTGCATCAAAAATGAATTGAAAATTAAACTTTTTCTAAAATGATAAAAAGATGTTATACTTATATCATTTTTTTGAATAAAATTCAAAAACTGTTAGAATTTATGTTCCGAGAGTAGCAATTTTTGATGTTTATACAAAGTGAGTTCTTTTACATAAAAATTTTATCAAAAAAGTTCATTTGCGAAAAAAAGTCATTTCAGTCATTTAAATTCAGTGTGAATTCTTTGAATGAAAAAAAGGTGAAAACACATTCTTCATTATAAAACAAAAAGAAGAAACAAAATCATGTTCAATTAATTTGGTTTTATGTTTAAGAATTTGACTTGAAATAATCTCCTTGGTAAGGTGTCGCGCGAAAGCTCGCGTAAACCCGATTAATGGAGGGATAAGAGTTCATTGAGCGCGAAGCTTCGCAGATACCTCATTCTTGAGATGTTTATACTGTTTCATCACGCGTAACGAATAGGATGAAGATTGACTCTCTCTCTCTCTGCAAGCGTGTGTCCGACTGTTCAGCACAATATACCATTCGAACAAAAAGGCTCAATTTTTGTCACATTTAACGGTCGTAAGTTGATCAACATGAATTTTCTGCTAAATCGCAGCATCGAATACAACCTGGTACGTTAAGTGATGATATTGAATGGTATGAATATTAATGATAATGGAGATTCATTGTGATATATGGATAGTGACTAGCTGTCAAGAAATGATATTACTGAACGCAATTATAAAGGAAACATGAAAAAATATTTTACGGGCGACAAGAAAGCGTCGACCTAAACGCTACACTGAACCTTAAAGTGTTGATTGGATGCTGAACGTGTGTCAGCAGAGCGAAGGGAAAATTAATTGACCAAAAAAAAAAAAAAAGAATTCGTGTCAAAAATAACGAGTGATTAAAATTTAATCAGAACCTTGGAATTTGCGCTCGTATTTGGTATATCGGTATTATGAAAATATCAAATTGCTCGTGCAATAGGCGTATAAAATACAATATTACTGTATGAAATTGTTACCATTCGAATAATGAATTAATCCGAGATTACTCTTTCGTTATAATTAAAACAATTATTTTTATGACTGTATAACATTTTATATATATTTTTTTTTCATTCTGGTTACGATTATAGCCATCGTGTGGAGAGATATATCTCAGCAAATATATATATATTCGTGTGACTTTTTTTTCTCAGATTTCAGATCTCGTTTTAGACTCAAATAGTACCCTGCAGAATGAGATTCATTTTATGAATTATGTTTATTATGTGGTGAAAACATAACATGCCTGATAAACTATTATTACGAACGTTCGCAGGTATTGCTTATTATGACATCAATAATTGATAGTGATCTATTATCCTAGTCAGACGCGAGGTCATGATGCAAATATCAAACATTCTCAATAGGTGTATTTATTTATCGTGTTGATATAGGCATAACACAACATGATCATACTATTTTCATTTCAAATTCAAACTCCAACTCCGGCTTTTATTCGCAACTTTTTTACACCTCAATTTTCGATTACTGTTTTCTGTACGTTTGCACTTGTAAATTACATCGAACCATGTTTTCAAACAGTTTGCAAAAATAATAAATGCGCGAAAGCAATGGCTGACATTTTACCTTTTCACATTTTTTGTCCCGGGAGGAATCGAATGGTATCGCCAAAACGAAACTGTCCTCCACGCCTTTAGACATTTCAACTTCCCGACAAGTTGCTCCCTCAGAATGGGATTTAGAAATTCGCAAAAAGTTTAATACAAAAGTTTTACGACTTAAAAGATAGCAAAGTCGTACCTATTATAACGTTGTAATGCAATTTTTCCAGTGCCCCTGCACCCCTGGCTCGCAGCTGCTCGGGCAAAGTAAACACGGGACAGTTTTATCGTGGACCGCTTTTCCTTGCCACTATTTTTTGTTCGTCGATTTCTGATACGTACGTTACAGTTATGGGTGTCTCGTTCATACCATCTCCGGGTGCAAGTTGACCGACGTCTGTTCGATCGTTTTTAGTTTCCACCCATTGCGAAGTCTATATTTTGCTTTCAAACATTTTTTAACTTTCGCGAAAACTTTCTGATAGCTTTGCGGCAAAACCAACGGTTTCATTGTAACAACCGAATTCCATAAAAAGCCTGCTCTCACCGAGAGAACCGTGCGGGCGCGTCGCAAAACAACATCTTGTTCAATGAAATCTCATTAAAATTTTCGCTCGCTCGGGTGGTGGAATTACAGGCAATCGTAATCGAATTTGATCGTAATTGAAATGAAATGATGATTCGAAAAAGCAAATTGTTCAACTGCTTAATGAAATGGGACGGCTATTTACAAAATCTCCCGCGAGCGAAATAATAACGCTTCAAATGTGTGCCCCAACTGGCGATGTTAAATTAACGTCATATGATGAAGCGGTAAGAAACCTCGGTGTGGCCGTTAGTTGGCAACTTTTGCCTGAGCGTTATTGGCCTTCGCCTTGGCAGATGCAATGACTAATTTCTTCGTCGTCTCTTTTCTCGGGTGTAAGAGCTGATTGCCCGTGTATCACGGGTGGTGATAGTGGACAGCCAACAACTGTTCACATCTGCCTAGCCGAGTCGATAAGCGTCTACAAATCCACAATGAGGACACCCTTGTAGGCACTTATACTCGATGTTCAATCGCAGAGGGCCGTCGCGTGCAGGGCCGCAGGCTCGGCACGATCTCTCAACCACGAATGTTACATTAACATAATGTAATTATTCTTAAACGTTACATTATTTATACAGCTTGAATGTAATTAAATTACTTTTCCGGACGCAACAGTTCCATGCATTATCCAATCAATTTTGTACTCCCATCTTGAAACTGAACAGTTGGAGAAAAAATAAAGAATCAAATTAACAGGTTGAAAACATTGCAAACATTTGTTTGTCTAATTATAATTTTGATCGATAAATGATAAGAAGGTTTAATCAGTCAAATTATATTTGCGAACTAAAATCAATAGGCATCATCTCAACCTGTGTGCAACAGGACTAACAGTATTAAATTCAGCAGATCTAAACAACAAGATGTACGCTATGTAACCACGAGGAGGAATGAACCATTGTGCTACATCCCACACGTAGTTTACACTTATAACAATCGCAGCGCAGCGTCTAATCTAAGTGGATGTCAATGTAAACTTGACCTGTTAAGCTGTGTACGTAATTGATGTCTTATCTCACCGCATGTATATCGCTAATGAAAAATCCAGATTGAAAATTTATAAGATGAGATTAAAACACTAATCAGCGAACGGCCTACGCCTTTCTGCTCGCAACAAGTAGGATAATAAATGAACTCGCCGATAAATTAGCGATGCTCTAATCTTGAATTCTTCTAGAACCGGATGGATCAACAGGAGACCCTTGTTTTCATACATCTTACAAGATATTGATAATGATAGTAAAATAATTAAGGCGTCAATGCTCACGATTAATCTGTCACGAATTATACGATTTTTTTCTTTAGTTTCATAAGTCGTCCGGCTTTATTTGGAAGTGTAGTAATTTTTTGTCCGAAGAGCAAGTTATGTTATGCAGAGTCATGAAAATTACTGTCATGAAAATTTCATGAGGCATAACTTATAGCTTTCTTGCATGCTCACATGTATTGCTGTTTGTTCGATTTTTAATTTTGAAAATTGCGAAAGAACGGTCTTGAAGTTTTTTGGTTAAAAAATGAGATGCAGTTCGATTGTTTTGTTTTTGATGATAATATTTGACAGGTGCTCCGAAATAAAAAAATGTACGTTGGAAAAAGAAGATAACTGAATAAATTAATGAGAGGATGAAAAATGTAATGAATTATTGTATTAGTTTGATTTTAAAATATGCACAAGAAGATTCTGGCTGAAAGTCAATTAATTATTATGATTAGTGAAAAAATTTAACTGGGCAAACATATAAATCTGACCAAAAAACCACAATATCAGACTCGGCACTGATTGGTAAGCCAAGTACAATTTTGAAGCAGCAAATTTATTTTCAAATGAATTAACAAAGTGTTCATATTCATACTATTCATATCATAAAACAATTTATAATTGATCAAATGTTTTTCAATTTATACTATCAATATATAATATGCATTGTCAAAAAAGAATCAGTTACTATCTATTTTTCACACTTTTTTTTTCTTAATATAATTGATATGTGAATATGAATTTTATGACAATAAATATTTAAGTTACTGAATATTACTGACAAAAATAAAAAAAATCGTTAATGATATCTGTTTATTTAAACTTTTTTGTTAGAAAAGTATTAGTATATAATCATGATAAATATTTAATTTACTAAAAATATTTTCTTCATAAAAATTAAATTAAAATAAAAGTCAGGAATTACGTGAATCTGCAAGGAGAAATTAATACACGAAAACATATTATATCATTTTTTATTCTAATCAATGTAACTTAATTCTCTAAAATGAAGATTGTTATTGCCCACTCATTAGGCGGAGTTTAAAACGAAAATCTGTATTAGAGAAACGGCAGTAGTATCGCATCATTTGGTAGCTTTTAGACATTTGAAGTGGCGGACGTCCATCGAACTGACCACCATGAGGTGCTCATTTTAGTTGGCACACCATATTCCTCAGCCGATTAGGGTCGTGTACGGTTTACCACAGACTCGAAATTTTCGGATTCCTATCAACCAACCGATTCAGCGTAATCGAGCAAGCTCAAACCTCTCTCATCGATAGTTGCACCTAAGGCACCTATCCTTATCTCCAAATATCGCCAAATAAGCCAATATTCAAGCTCGCTTTTACGTCACTCTTAGCAACCCTGTATCGATGGGACGATTATTTTGTCTGAACGACGAAACTGTTAACGTCTGTCGCAGTTGATAGATTTAATAACGCGGCGAAGGTTACGTTTTCAATTAACGTGTAATAAAATCGTCCAAGAGAGTTTGTCGGTTCGCTGATCGTCGGCCAGGGATCGCCTCTGGATTGGATTATAATCCATCTAGATGAGAAACGATCGAGGGTAGTGGCCTCTTCTATTTTTGCGCAAACGGAATTATTGCTCGAAGCGCAAACCTTAGAGTTAGGGCGCTAATAGCGATTGCTTTATGATGGCTATAAGTACCGGCGACCCTCGAATTGCGACGAAAAAAGAAAACACAAATGTGACGCGCAACTGTTGCTCAAGTACAACATTCAATATTGTTTGAAGGCGAATGGAAGAAAAAACAATCCCTCGTTATTTTGAAAGCTTAGTCTCATTAGTTTTTGAAAAGTGATGTAAACGTTGAAAGTAAAAGGGGGGCGACCGTAAAAAGCATGCATCCATTTTTTTATGAAAATTAAAACGGCACGAAGCATTAAAATCTTGACTCTTAAGTTTCACTTGAAACATAAGATTGTTACAGTGATAACAGTTATCTCAAAAACATCAAAGTGTTGAGGGGCATTATATTCCTGAAGATGGAAAAATAAAACGTGTTTTACGTTTGAAAAAAGAAACAGAAAAAAAACGTACTCGCAAATTATTATTCCGGTCTTGAAATATGATTGATGAAAAAGTATATGTTTGTAATGGAATTAATGGTTTTATTGATTAAATTGTGGCACATTAAATATAAATTTCACGCATATCCGCAATCCGATCACGAGATATTTTTCCTCCGCGATAAATGAATCGCGCTCACGTGGGACAAAAAGTCGTACTAAAAAGACGAAAAATCTTAATAAGATTCGCGCGAAGTGCTTCGCTACGTGGTATTTTAATGTTGCTAATTATAATTACTGGTTTTTATACATGTCGACGTGAGCGGTTCTCGGACTGGAGTTATGCGAACGACTCGGCGTAGATGGAAACGAGACTATCGATACTTGTTACTCGGTGCACTAACAACTGAATAACTACAGGTTGTCCCGTCGCGACGAAAATAGTACATCACTTTTTAATTGTGCCGATTGGAATGATTAGTAAAAAATTATGCAAAAGCGGTTAACGAGCCCGCTCGCGGATTCGTGGAACACGAGAGACGACGTACTAATGTTTATTTTATTGCCTCATCGCGTGTCTCCATCAAAACACCAACGTAAGAAGAACTCGTTTCCGTCGTCATTTTCGTTATCTTTTGCAAGCTTTTGATAAAGATTTTCTCTCTTCTCAAGTATGTTTATTGTTATGAAGAACTTGGGCGGACGCAAAAAATAATCTCTAACTGGTTTGAAATTTGTTCATGCCACACGAACGTACATCGTATTTTTTCATCATTATTTTAAAATTATTATTAAGAACAGCTGATGTGAAATAAAGTTCAAACCACACATCTCCATGCGGCAAACATAAGGTCATTATTTATAAAATCCAAACTTGACATTAAAATATTTGCCGGGCGAGGAAAAAGTGATGGGCTTGGCGGGCAAAAAAAAAGGCGAATAATAATTAAGAAATTGCACGGATGTTTCGCGTGATTGAAATGTGTCCCGCTTTTTTGGCGGGCATTTCGCCCGACACAAAAATTGCATTTTTGCTTAATTTCCCTTTGTGCGACTTCGCTCTCCCCACCCTCGGCAAATATCTTTCGCCGGCGCAGAGCCAAACGTTCGTTCCATGTTCTCAACTCGCCGAACATCAATTCATCCTTTTGGCTTTTCCAGATTCATCGAACCGTGGCAACTCAAAACAAACTTTGCCACGCCATCTGGCAGTTTGACTTACTGCCTCTCTCACTGGCGTATATTTCTCATAAGGGGGATCTCATATCAATATTGAATTCATCAATGTGATCGCGCAATTCATAAGCTACCGAAAATTATAAACTGCGATTGTTGTTAGTTTTTTGAACGTCACGTGATCGGGACTATAGATGTTGCGAAATAGAGTCATTTGTTAGCGTCGATTCGAGCGCGCCGCAGCGCCGAAACTTCTGCACCCTCCTGACGACCCTTCTGATTTATTATCCCGATTGTCATTATTGTAAAACCCGTGTATAAGTGTGGTCTGCACGCCGCGTCTGCGTTCGCACATAACAATCTTCCGTGCAAACACCGTTTTTTACACGATAACTCATCGCTATCACCTACATTTATTATTTATGCGTCGCATGTGGGATTGTGTGTTTTGCGCTTTGTTCGGATCAAAAGTGCGACGGACGAATGTAAAGTTATTTCAAGTACCGGGTTAACAACCAATTCCTCATTGTTATTAGGAGAAAGATTTTTTCCTTCGAACGATATGAATCAAAAATTTGAAATAAAACTTTTCTGCAAATCGTGGGGTGAATAAGTAGAGCAATTAATTATATTATGATAACTTTCATATTCATAAAATGACTCTAATGAAGGAAGGGAAAGTTTTGATTCGACTCGATAAAAACCAATAAAAATTACATGCACTTTAAAAATTAGATCTTAATGTTACACAAATTCAAGTTCGTTCAAATCAGATTACATTTATTAACCGATAAATATTTGCAATTTTTTCAATCGTTCAATTTCAAAAACTTTCATCAATTTCAGTAAACTGAATGATTAACATAAAATAATAATGATTCATCACATAATAAAAAAATCGTGATAAAAATTTCCAACTGTTTTCTTGTTGAACAAGTTAATGGGCAAGGGAGGAAAAAAATTGTTGGTTCATCTCCATCGTTGTATTAATCAAACTTTATCAGAAGCTTTGTCTTAATTATCTTCATCGCCCTTCAACCTAAAACAAACACTTTCGAACAGATTGCTCATAGACTGAATACATTTCGGGCATCTCGCGGGGGTTCACGACTGCTTGCGATCTCCCGATAAAATATATTCCCTCGGCATTTGAGCGTACGAATTCGTGGGACACGCGCGCACTTTTGAGTTATTTATACCAGTCGCACCACGAAGCCCCGACGGTCGAATTCTCAAGCGCGCACCCGTAGCCAAATTTTTGCTCCGTATAATGATTAATCACACAAGTCGCTGTCTAAAAATATTTCGCACCGTCCCTCGCATCCATCTGGCAGTGCATTCATAGGCCTCGCGATGGCGATCTACCAATCTCGCTCGCTTTCTCGAGCGCCACTCTTTTTTCGTTTTAACAATTCTCGTTCACTTCGCAGTGCAGCATCTCCTTTCATTTTTGTCATTTGCGTGCACAGAAACCGGGGTCTCACATTACGGTCCCGGAGACGTACTTATCTTTTATCGACTCGTTTCGCAGTCTCGTTCCTCTTTCAAATATATGCCCACCATTAATTAAGGTAGATTTTTCTCGTCTCGCAGCTCCTTCCTTCTGGCCGTGGCTGCGTCGTCGCTGAGAGAGTCTTAATCTTAGTCTCTTTCTTCTTCAACAGTTGGAATTCTCGTTTACCCGATAAAAAACACCGTGGAAGGAAGAGTTCGAAACTGAAAAGGTCGTCGATTGTAAGAAACAGCTTGATCGAGCCCCGCAAAACAAATATTTTAATGGCTTTTACGCCTGGTAATCAATGCTCCGTATGGTGGTCTCGCAGGTTCGCTGTTAGACGAATGTTATCTGCAAATAAAAAGCGGGGAGGGAACGAAATTCTAAGTCTTCGACGGCTGGAACTAATTGTAATTGCAGTAGTGCGCTACATTAGAAAAACAAAAAGCGTAACTCACCCTCGCCGGGTCTTACAACAGCTCGTCATTGGATTAAAATTGTATTCGATGGTGATTATGGGTTTCTAATCAATCTTTGGTTCCCGTTCAGGGGAAATCAAAATTCGTTCCAGGGTGATCCCAACCAAAATCTTGACTCCGGTTTTATAATTTCCGATCATCGGGGGCGCTGGCAATTGGATTACGCCAATGACATCTGCGACTTATTTTTCGTGCGGCCGATATTCGAGCAGCTTCGCCAGTCATTTTGACCGAGAGATTGGCCCTGGCATTACCATAAGCAATCTATAATTAATCAGCCCGGGGTGTATATAAAAGGGAATTGCACTCGCCCTCGTAACCAGTGGAGGGGGGATTTCCCTCGGATGCAATAAACCGCTGTCTTGTGTGCAGTTGGTTACAACGCCCAATAGGATAATAAACGTGCGCTCTCCTTGGGTTACCAAGCAGGGGTAGTTTTACATGCATACACTTTGTCCGACTGGCGTTTGTCAAAAAATGGATATTATTCCATCTTGTCGGAGTCGCTCTGGAATTCACGTACCCTGTAGACACTGCGGTTGACAATCATGTCCGCGCCCCGACAATAATGCGAGGGACAAAATGACAATTGTCATATTTATGACGAGCTGATGGTAATGATCTTTGAATGCGTCAGCTAATCAAATTATGTCGCCGGTCGGGGGATGCGTTGCATGACAAAATTATGCACTTTATGCGGCGGTAAAAATTTTTGGTGACTCAAAGTGAGAACAACAATTTAAAAGTTTCAATGAAAAGAGAAGGGTGAAAGGAACGAGAGAAAGGGAAAGAGAAACAACGGTACTTCAGATCTCACGCCACGCAATTGGATGCTGACGTACGCGCGGTCCGGCTGTGGCATCCAGAACCACCTGGCGTTGTTGAAAAAAGAGTACCGCTTTGCGGAAAAGTCTTGTCCTTGACGGGGGGAGGCGGGCAATCACCCAATAACGCCGACCGAGGAGAAAACGCGTGAAACTCGTCCAGGGCTTAATTGCGACGGATCATCCCGATGTTCCTCTCCCGCGTTAAGTATTCTATCAACTTCTTTTGTGTGAATTTAAGATAACTTGGTCGAGTTTCTAAAACGATTAAACAAGTTCCTAACTAGTGTAACGAATTGTTTTAAGGGAACCGAAACTTCGCGATTCGGAAGTACTTTAACTCAATCTATCTATCTTTATCTTCCGAGTATACCGTTAGGATGGAAATGAACAAGTGCGATGAAGTAAATTGCAGTTCACTCAAATAAATTGATTTTTTTTCCGCGTTGCCTTCCCCGCGCGTCCGGTCTCCAGTTGTAACCAGTATACTGATTTGATTGTTTCATTTTACAATCCGCATCTCTGCATGAAACTTTTCATGAGAACTCCAAATTCTTTCCATCAGCGTTCGTTTGTAAAAAAAAAAAAAAATAGAAAAAAAAACCATTGAATTACAAATGGTGATTCATCTGCGTCTAAAGCGAACTGCGAAGAAACAATTTGAGTCGTCCAAATTGACTTTCGATGGGCAAGACAAAACTTGATCCTTTGTGCCGATCAAAAGTATAAAAGTATGATACCTCGGAATTATTAAAGTCCTTCGTTCGGTAGCTGCAGCGATGTGCAGTAAATCGAATGAAATCCAACGCCGTTTGGATCTTGGCACGATGGATATTCCACGCTCGCTCTGTCCTTGTCGCGTTCTGGCACCCGCGCCGAGAGACCCTCTGCCAACTTCTCGACGGATTTCCTTTCCCGTTTCTTCATTCCTCTTTCTCTTTACAAGTAAAACGATCACGAGGAAGCGCACGGCGATGTTCGCTATGCGGGACGCCGTTCGTGACTTGGTGGTATGTCATTTTTTAGCGTACTTTTGATACCGAATGCCGCAACGATGTAGACCCAAATGGAGGCATTTTGATTATCGCATGCTGCTTATTGATATGGAGGAAATATGTTTTGTACGTTGACCCCCTGACACGAGGGTCGCCTTCTATTTAAGGTTCGCGTTGTTTTAGTTAAAGAGATGCTACCGACCACTGTACTTTTTATTTCTTTCTTATTTCCTTTTAATTTTTTTTCGTTTGCAAAAAATGCAATTGTTTTGTAATGGGATATCAACTGCAGCAGTTTCATTTCGATGATGAATACATGGGATTGGAATAGTCATTTTGGTTTCTGCAAGATGAAGAAGACGTAGTAGAAAATTGCGACCTGGGAAATAACCGAGAGATAATTTCATAAACGACTTATATGTAACTTTGAGATGGGAATGGTTAATGTTATACTTGTTATGAATTTAAAGTACGATCGAAAAAAAAGTTTTGTGAGAGGTATAACATGTAAATACTGGATTTAATTATTTCGTAAAATTCATTACGATTGCTGTTTTGTTTAATTAATGAAATGATGCGTTGTAAACTTCTCGTGTAACTGAGAATGACTTCAATTAATGTTTGTCTGTGTGCATGCGGGATTTGTAATTTAAATGAAACAGAATCATTTTGAACAAATCATTTTGCGATGTCCACAATATACCGTTTTCAGAAACCACTAGAAACAACCACAAATTCCTAACCCAGATAATAATGTAATCGTCACACTTTACGTGTACAAATTTTCATTTGTAAATCCATATTTACGCTGTAGTGAAAAAAATTTTTTTTTCATTATTATTACTTTCTTTTTTTAATTTTTAAATAATATACTAATTGAATTTAATGTAAATAAGATACGAAAATAGATTTTTGGTTTAAAAGACAAAAAAAGAAATTTGTATTTTTTCAACAACAACAAAACGGTAATGGCTATATTTTGTACTGAAAAAATAACTATCAAATTACTAGTTCCTCCACAAACTGCTGAATCCAGCCTTCACCTTAATCGTAACATTGTGTGCCACTTGTCTACTGAAAGTCGACAGGCGCTTGGTCGGAACATTTGATGTACAATAAGTTACAGCTTTCCATTCATTCCGCAGAAAAACTGTTTAACATAATTTGGCATAAATCTGCAATAAATCGTGACATTTTTCTAACGCAATACTCTCGACCTTAATACTTGATAGATTAACGATTCCGTGTCCGATTTAGTTCACCGAGCGATTCACTGTCGATTTTATGAGACCTTTATGCTACCAATCTAACTGTGGCACGATTTTACAATGTTTTCTATAGATCGACAAGTAAAACACGAATAAAATATAAATATGACAATGGTTTTGCGAATTTTCTATCTTAAAGATAAGTTTTTCTCGAAATATCCCCGTCTTCTAAAGGTTAATTAAACTGAACTCTTAAAATAAAAAGTTGATCTTTAAATTCTTAAATCAATTATTATCTGCGTCTCGTCTATATACTGAATTGTTAATGTGAACTTTTGTTTGTCTTTGTTTGATGACTATTTTCATCTCAGGTGCCAAGTTGAAATATTTTTTTCCCCGAGTAATTATTAATCTTGCGATAATCAGGTGACTGGTTGGCACAAATTTATCTAAGTGAAGGCCACCAGGTCGCACGATAAGATTTTCAATCATTTACGCTAAAAGAATACGGGTAGTGAAACAAAATGAGGAATAAAATTATTTTAATAATAAAAAAACATTTCTCAGAATGAACTTTAATATTATTTTTTCAGAACAATGTTGAATCATCATGCCTTTCAGAATATATTCGACGGAAAGAGAATTGACAAAGTCGTTTGTAACGACATACAATTTCCTGTATTTCTCTTTTATGAAACAAACGTTTATTAATGGAATCTCTGATATACATGAATTAAATTTGCAAATTATTGCCAGTAGAGACCGAGAAATTAAGACAAACAAAATATATAAGCAAAGGTAGAATCTCAGCATCGCGAAGATTGATATAATGAAAACAATATTTTATTCAAAGAATTCGTAAATTATAAGTTGATTCTGAATTCTGAAAAGGCGAATACCTCCAAGTGAAAATAAGAAACATCAAAAATTAACACAATAGTACAGTCTCGGTTATCATGCTAAGATACGGAAATTCAATTTGTATCTGCACAATATATGAACAACTGAATTAAACATCACGCTAATGGCATACAAAAGTTTTCAAGCAATTATTATTAAACCACTCATGTTCATTTCAAGAGACACATCAAAGTTGATTATAAAATTACATACGAATCCACTAAGTACGTATATTTCATCAAAGATATAAATTCATATCGGTCACTCTGTGTAAATGCCCAAGGAATGATAGCAACGTCGATTTAATCACTGTAGAAAAAAGTCCTCTTTGGAATTGCGAATAAGCGATTTCATAATAAATTCTGATCCTCCCCTTTGCTTTTGGGTTGAAAAAGAGGTGATTTCTAAGAGCATAGAGGCATTAAACCCGATTACGGGACGTCCGCCATGAGCACTATATTTCGTGATAACAAAAATTCAGTGCCATCTTGAGCGACTCGCTGGACCGTTGATATGATACTGTTTGTTGTATGGTCTAAGCCCACTTGAAAGATCTGTCGCTCTTTTGTCGGTGCGTCTGAATAATTGCATAATTCAAATTGCAATGTTATTTGCGAGCTCTGCGTAGACCGCGAATTTTGCCTCAAAAATCCGTAGAATTATATGATTCGCGTATGTAGTTTAACGCTTAAAAACATTCAAATTTTTTACTTTCGAATTTTGTATTTAATTTTCATTTTGTGAAGTTAAATATTAATTATTAACCATTTTGTATTTCATTTTCGTATTGAACTCTTTTCAATGATTAAATTTCAGTAAATAAAGAGAACTTTAATTTAACGAATTAAAATTTTTACTTTTAGCCGAAAAATGAAGTAATCCGAACATATTTCGAATGAATTTTCACTCAGAATAAGTAAAAAATTCACCTTTCATTACATGAATATTTTTATCAGGCCCTGGCCTAGCAGCTCATTTCCAAAAAAAGCAATTTTTGTTTAAAGACGTTAAAAAATCGAAAGTAGACGATTCAAAATTTTGACAGCACCTTAAATGTGGCGTTTCCGCGTCAAATTGTATACGCGAATAAATGAATAACATAAAAATATTGATAATAATATTTGCAATAAATACACAAAAGCATTCAAACAAACAATTCGTTCGGTATGTTTAATTAGACTAAAAAAGTTATTCGAAAATGACGTTCATATAAAAAGGAGTGGCGAAATGAATTAAATCTTATATCTTCTATGCTTGAGTGGAGTTTGATTAAAATTATTATAACAAAAGAATTTTACTGTGAAAATTCTTACTTTCTTTTGATAATGGTCTTTTATTCTTGAAAGCGATTCTTCGTATCTTAACGCCATACAAGATTGCGATGCTTCGATTAACGAAGCCATCATGAGGTTCGATTCAGATTGAAGTCAAAACTTCTTCGAGCTGAAAATTAAGATTCCCATTTCGAAGATGAAAAACATCGGGACGTTGATTCCATTCAACGGTTAACTTTAGAATTTTTTCAAAAACGAAGAACTCGTCGGATTTGACAATACTAATAAAAATTTTACTATTACAACATTGCATAAACATCACTGAATAATCTCATCTTACCATCAATAATGAAGGATTTTCGATGAAGCGGAGGACTTTTATTATTGGCATTTTGTCATTCAGAAGTCACTCCATCGTCATAATGTACATTTAATATTTGAATTTCTATAAGAAAAGCACGAAGATATTGATAGAATATCGAGGTTTTCATGAAAATCCTCATTCTTTTCCACGACCCTCCGCCGAAATTCACTTTCACTGCCGATGTAAATTTTCATCCCAGTGGATGATATTAAAATCTTTCTGAGACATTTTAATATAAGATACGCGGTTAGTCATCGAGCTTGGGATGTCAAGAAAAGAAATTGTCCCTATTGTCTATAACAAAAAGAAAAATTCGATACTCGTTGCCTTCAATTTGAAAAAATGTATTCCTGAAAAGCAACTCAGAATTTTAAAATCAACCATGAATAATCAAGATTGTCATAAAAAAATCTCGTTCGTTCAACCTTCATAGCATTTTATATAACATATATATATACATATACGACTGTATATATGTCGGAAATTAATGGTTGCATGTACGAGATGTTTTACCTGGTTATTTGAGCCGTATTAAGTCTGATAAATTCAATTAATAAATTTAATACCCGTGAATAATTATCGCCAGGGTTAATTATTTTTTCACGCCCTCAAGTCGCCGGGAGCGCCGACCAATTTTAGCTGTACTTTTAGTGAATTTGCGATCTGCCTCTTCCTCTTGGCTTTTCACTTTATATCGTTTACTCTCCGAAACGGAATTTCATGGCCCCATGTAATTGGGTCATCGCAATTTCGGTGACACACTTTTCGTCTTAGTTGTCTTACGTAACCCGTCTGCCAAACTACGCTGGAACATTATTAAAACAGGCAAAGAGCACTCTTTATCATTACGAGACATTTTCATTCTCGAGTTGCCAGATTATGTTCGTGATTACAATCGCAATAATGGTTTGGACGGGGTATTTTCGCCGCCAGTCGAACATGGTACAATAGGACAATTTAGTGGCAGTTATCTTACAGCCTTAACATAATTGGCCTAATTGCGCATTCTGCATGGCATTGTGATCGACGATATATTACAACGCGCGTTACAAATAATTAGCGCATTTCTATATATAATGCCGAACGACAATTGTTCGTTCGCATTTGTCGCGCGGACAATTTGCACGGTCTCTCTTATAAAACCACAAGCGAACGCAAAGTTTGCGCCCGTGAGAAAGTGGCTGAACGCAAAGCGCCGCTCGCCCATATCTCTCAAAAGTATAAATTTCGTAATCGATCCCGCGCGCACGTTTGTTTTTCTTGCCGAGAGTCCGGAATGATTGGATTGCTACCGATTATATGGATGTTTATAGTCAGAAGTCGGCGATATTTTATTTGCCCGCAAAAATTAATTGAACTTTCTTAATTAAATCGAATGAAAAAAGTTCAAACGGAATTAGTCCCTGGGAAATTGAAAATTTAAGTTTCCGTTCCGCCGAATTAGTTTTCAATTGAACTGAAAATATAATTTAAACTGTTATTAACGAGACAATCAATTTTCAGCTTCTATGATTGCAATTTGTTTCGTCGATTTGATTCCTTCCATTTTCAACAACGGCCAACTTTTGAACATCTCGCTAATTGATAGACAAAATGATTTCGCTAAATAAAAATTCGTTATGATTCGTTGGTGAAGGATTGAGCCCCCGATCGTGAAAGATAAAGCAGAGATAACGATTTGGCAGTGTTGTAAAAGTGCGCCCCGATCCGAATTGAATGAATGATCATCCAATTAAACGCCGCTTAAATAAACGTCCTCTCTCTTCATTGCGGCGCTGTCCCATTGGTTCTCGCGGTCTTACTTTCCTTCACGTCGAGTGTTATATTTATGACGAAAAAAACGTGCACTATTAGCATTTTACATGCCCCGCTCACACATGGCTCTTTTTATACTCACATATAATTTTGATAATCCCTCGCGTTTCTTTTTGGCAATATTCATTAAAATGCGCACGCTTCGCTGAAACAGTGTGCGCTCAAGTATTTGTTTCGCTTTATCGCGCAACGCTAATTTAGAGGGCAGGTTTTGTAAAATTTATCGACGAACGGCACGTGAGTGCATGCATTCGATCACGGTCAAGAACATGAAAATTTGCCAAAAAAATATTTTTTTTATTCTTTCGTAAAATACTTGAAGGCATACTCCCTTCATGTAACAATGCAGATAAATTTTTTTTAAACCAAGTTCAACTCGTGCAACGTAACATTATCTTATAAAACAAGATGTCAAAAACGTACAACGAAGTTACCATTATAAATTTTGTTTTTACATAACCTAAAATTATGAATAATTCATACACCTCGAACAATAAAAAAATTTGCTATATGTTTCTAGTCTATTTTCCCAGGCGAGCTACCAGTTTGCTTAGTCAGGATGGTTGTTGTACTTTTAATTCGATGTTTGCAATAAACCGGTTATTTTTAATTACTTTTGCTGATCGTGAATGAAGTTTGTAAATATTCTGTTTTGATAAAAAGTTCATTGTTGAAAAACAGAGTCAAATCAAATTGTAAATTGGGAATGTGCGAGTGTACAAATAAATTGTATTTCAGTTTAATTGCTATGACTAATACAATTTCAAATAAAATCAAAATCTCATGTTTTGAACGGCGAACCAGCTTGCTGGTGTGAATCAGATATAAAATATTACTTCTATTTTTAATAGTCATTTCTTCTGACCTGGTTCGAAGCATTCGAATCCGTGACAAAATTAATGTTGAATCGTGCTTGAAAACATGTCGAACTGTACAGTTTTATGAGCAAAATATTTTTTAAACTTTCATTGTTTGCACGGTGCATTAATCATACTCAAGGTAATCATTTTATATTGAACTTTTGAAGGAGTGTTGACATGAGCTAAACTGTCTAACATTCAACAATGTAACAAATTCGATTGATTGGTGAATGTATGGCTTTATAATCAGTGTTTGACTTTTTCATCCCTGACACTAACCGTAAGAATCACAACAACGAAAAAAAAATCATTGAATGATTGTTTCATAATTCTCATAATGCCTAAGTATCTCATCAATCATTTCAACTTTTTTTTCGTGAAGCCCTGCATCACATGCTTGTTTATTACTAGTCATATATTTCATTTAACGCATAAATCCTGTCTATTAGCAGCAAACAAAGAGATTCGCCGATTAGCCGCTTGTTCCCTCAGATTGAAGAACGCCTCCATCGAAACTGCAAATTTTTGCAATCGTCCGTGAAAATCGTTACAATGAGATTTTCTTGCAAGACACTGCGTTTCTCATTCTCCAAGGATTTCAATTAAAATAAAACGACTTAAATTGATGCAAATTTGTTTTTGAAGCCTATAATCTCTGGCGGATTTTTAACACCGCGCATGTGAAAGTCTGGAAGTTTATGTATGGAACTTTGGTTCGAAAGTATACGTCAAATTTAACAGCTCCGGGACACGTATCAGAAATTAGGTGACGCGGATGACGGTGAAACTAACACTTGAGGCATGATTAACACTTCATAGACACGCGGTTTCCCAGTAAAATACTGTCATTAGAGTCACGCTCGCGAAAAAAGTGGACCACCAAGTCTATAATTTGACCACAAAATATGCCCCTTATCGATAAGTCATGACGACTTTTTTTTTCATTGCGACACATTAGTCGCATGATTAGACTCGTCATAATAAAGTTTACTCCGCGACACCCTTTTATCTCAATTTGATTTTCAAATCCATTATAATTCACTGAAAATAAGAAGAATCTCAGGCTGAAAGGAATATATATATGCTGTATATATGTATATTTATACTATACCATGTATAAAACTCTGACATAAATGCAACATATGTGCAGCCATATATTTAGCTTCATTTGCATTTATACAAACAGACATACATGTAGCTGCATGTATATTCAACCATTTTGCAACTGTATGGTTGTACAATTATATTGTATTTTATATATGAACGACATTTTTGTGATACATATGCAACAATTTATGCAACACATGCACTATGAATATAGTAGCATATAGTTTGTACATATATAAAACATATATTAATGCATATAAAAAGGCATTCATGATTGCATATATATAAACCGTTTGCCTGTAAAATTGATGTCAAGGTTCTTTCAGGATTTTTATTGTTGATAAACGTTTAGAATATTCACGACTGAATATTTCCGCAACGCCTAAACAAATTGATAAATAGCCGGAGGTAAAGTGAATAACAAAGATCTAGTAACCTTTTAGAGAGTCATGAAAAAATCATAAAAATTTAATTAAGACTTTGATGTCTAGAATAGTTCATAAAGCTTCACTTTGCTGCACCGTCGCTCATCCAAAGAATATATTAAAGATATTTTCTTTAATGTTCTATCAACATTTTCGATGAGAGCATTATTCACAATATTTGCCTCGGTTCTGTTTTACGGTCAAAGTGTTTGCAAAAACGTCACGATAATACCGCACTCAGTTGATGCAAAAGAGACGAACGATTTTAAATGCACAACCGGTTTAGTCGCCGCATTTAAGACTATAAAAAAAAGTGAATAAAATTTCACGAATAATTTTTCAAGCTTGTAAGTATTGACGAGAAAAAAGAATAGGTTCTTACATGATGCTGATATCACGGGAATACGATACACACCGCTAATGGAACTTATTTGAAGATGTCATTTATTTGACAATATATTTATCCCGCCGCTATCAGTGATGCCTCAGAAATGTTTGATCGAGTTTAACGTCGGTTGAAGAATATTTTCGATCAAAAACAAAATACAACTATTCAAGCAACTTGGCAAAAGCAAAACTCGGCAATCGTGTTGGCAAATGTGGCCGTTGCATTGTAGATTTTTCCTTTTTTGCGAGACAATGATTATTTTGCGTTCATTGAGATCGCGCATGAATTAAAATCGGTGGCTTTTAATAACGAATTTCCGTGTTAAATGGAATTTCGAATATTTACGCCAAGTTAGTGAGTTTCGTGTATTTTTTTAACTTGACAACAAGAGAGAAGGCAACCAGCTGGTAAGAACACTCGTTCGCTGGAATAATGCTTGTTCCTGAGTTGGCGTACGGGAATCATTTAAATGTGTGTATTTTTGTAAGATGTTCATGCCTGCATCCTTATTTATGCAGATATGTGACCGGGTCTTTAGATAAAGAACAAGTGGAATGGAGAATGGAAGTAAAAATTGTGTGCAAGACGTGATACACGAAGAAGAAGCCGGTAATTAATTCTTAAATCGAGGGTATGAACTAATGTAACTTTATTTCTCCCTTTTTTGATCTTTAACATTTTTTGTATGACTTCATTTAATAACATGTGATTATCACATTCATCTCATCTGCGATCAAACAAAATTAACGTATAATTTTGCATTTTTTTTCTCATCTTCGAATTTTGCGTTATGCCAAAAGATAACGCTCGAATTGGTTGGACCCCCTGTAATGAAAATAAATTAAATTTGTCAGGCTTAGAATAATTTCTAGGCTCTGATACGGCGGACCATAATGTATATCCTTTTTTGTCCCGATAGAGCGTGCAAAGGATCTCATACTTAAGCCCGAGATACTCATCATTAAACGTACTCGATTATCATTTTTGCAAGATTTGCTTGCGGATTAAATGCATTTCTGCGGAACGACTTGCGGCCGAGTCACCGAAATAGTCGAGGCGGACATCGCCAAGGCGAAACCAGGCACGCAGTTTGACGATACAATCGAAGAAACTTGATACTCTGAGGTCTTAACTGCACGATAGGCCGCTTCCAAGAACCGGGAATCTCACAAGTTTTGGTGAAACGCGGATCAAGCAAAGAGCGTTTTTGCATTTTTCATCGTGCGCATACGATTATTTACTCAGACGCAATTCTCACAATTTCGTTTTATCTGCGTGTAATGGCCGTTAAGTTGCCAATTATCAAAAGTTGATATCCACAATTATAAATTACACAAACGGTGTTCGAAATAAAGATGAGTGTTAATAAATGCAGCATCGAGTCGTAAAAAAGCAAACAGTAAAAACAAAGTATCCAAACAAAATTGATTAAATTATACAAATCAGTGTATTTTTGTGCGATCGTTTCGAAAATTGTCAGGAAATGTTGAACGCTGTTCTCCCAATTTAATTTTTGTTGAAAATACATTTGACCAATTTATGTTTAACAAGCGACACGGCTGGGGGACTTTTTTTTTAATGCCGCTAATCATGATTTTTGCAGGAACGCACTTGAGTAAATAATAAGAGGAGATGCCGTAATTTTTGTTCGTTCTTATGTTCTTTTTTTCGAAGAAAACAAAGGGTCCCAGAGCATCTAATGAGAATCTCATTAAAATGAATCTTTCTGTATTATCGAGAAGATATCACGTAGAAGAGAAAAAAAAAAGAGGTCAAACAGAGAGTCGCGGATGTTTCCTGGCAGGAAGAATTTTCGAGCATATTTTAATGCTGGAAAATTAATTGCAGAAAACGTTCCGCTGCCTTGGCGTTCTATCAGAGTGTGCTGTATTTTCTAGTCGTCGCGCTACGACTTTTCGAGTTTAACTGGGATTGTTTCGCCCTCCACCTTTCAGGTCCCATTATAGTCTCGACAAATCTAATTAACAAAGTCGTTTACTTATCTAAATGGATTCCAAAGTCGTTCGTTTCGCTGAGCGGCTTTTCCGTATGCTGTAGACTCGTATTTACAGTACTAATGTTGAAGTCACTTCGTGATATAGAGTAGATTAACAATAAATCTTCGGAACGATTGTAATTATGCCACGAATACCCTCATGTCAATCTTATTATCTTAATTTGAACCAATCTTTCGGGTGTTTATTGGATAAGCAAACAAATTTAACGCCTATGTGTCAAAATCTTGTCGTGTATACACACAGATTTATACATTTTTAAATAATTTATTACAATCAGTTCAACTAGTCACAATGATGAAAAAAGAAAATCAAAATCAAATTGTCAAAACATCAACATTTTAATTTGATTTTTTGCTCGTCACCACAAAGGATTTAAGGAATCAGGCCAATTATTTTAAATCAACTTTATGATAAGAGCGCTCGGTTTGGTATCTAAACCCAAATGATGTGGATCTAAAATAATTGTCAACGTGGGGTCCATAAATGAGTCGTAGAATTGAGGATGTAGAGCGTTGATAATATTTGATCGTCGAAATATCTTCATGCCTGGTCTGAGAATTCATCTTTATTATCATATATCTGAGCGTTTCGCCGACTATCTTGCGCGTGCTCTCCAAATCCATAGTCATTTCCCGTCTAATGAATGGCTCGATTATAATCATTGGAGTAATTCTATATAACGAGCATTTGTACATGCGTGTTTCGGAATAACACCTTCAACGCAGCTCTCTCGCACTCGAGAATTTTCAGTTTCTCCTCCCACGACAGAGCTGTCGGATGAATTATGTCCATAACGCGTGCTAAGACCACACCCCCTACTAGCTTGTATCTGCTGAGCATTACGATATAAGCCACGCTCGCATTATGGTGTATACGTGTACGCTACACTTACACGTGTCCCAGCTCATTTATTTGAATACCCATCGCATACGAGGGTAGTGGGCATAAATGTAGGTAGGTCATCTGCATATTCCAGTCAGCTGAGGATGACGTTCATCTTTTTCCGTTACTCCTTATGCCTCGGCTGTGTGATTTTTGCGTAATGCAACTCAAAACATGGAAAACTAATCGCAACAACACCGTGTGAACATTCTCCGGTACCTGCAAATTTGCATCCAGTCAAACTTACTTTCCTAATATTCTTATCAGACAAATTTCATATCTACTTTCGAACCCTAAAAGGCAAAATATCATTTCTCAATTTTTTTTTATTTGATCAAATAAATAAATTAAATTCACACTTTGAAAGAATTAAATTTATTTTCAGAGCATTTATATTGAAAAATTAGTTGAAATGAAAATTTTAATATGAATTTTTGAAATAAATTAAAAGGAAAATAGTTTGAAATTCATTGTAAAGTTGAAATAAAAAATTATTATTGAAATAAAATTATTTTAAAGGAATAGAGAACATGCTGATAAATTGAAGCTAATTGAAGCATAGCTGATTTGTTTGATAGTTGGTTCGAATTTGTTTTGAAAAATGTATTTGTAAGGTGCTTCAAAAATGAATAAAGAATTAGATCGATTTTATTGGTAATAATTGATCATCCCGAGCTGAGAATAACCTGATCGATTGTGGACATTAAAAGAATCACATAAGTTATTCTGGCCGGCTGGTCAAACGGTCAACTTTTATAGCTTCTCCTTATACGATGGTCAATATCTCGACTCAATCGCACAAGTAGCCGGACAGGAAGGTTTAAAAACAGCCATATTAAGACTTGGAACAAATTATGAAAGCCAATCTCGTGATGCAATCTGCGTTTGGGATCGAGAGGGATATGTGGGATTCACATTATTTCGGAGCTTTTTCATCGTTCAAGATCATTCTTAATCGCGACTCTTGGCAAACCGCCGACACACATTAAACTAATGGAATTGATATTCGGGCGAAATTAAACTAATTCACATGGCCCCACGGACGTTTAACTTTTTTGTTCGTGCTGTTATTCTTGTAAGATGTTGTACTTATGCAAATGCAAAACGCCAGCATCAAATTTCTCTCGGGGGAGTGATTTGTAATTGAATCGCCGCGATTTATCAATTGAATTCAAAAAAATTGCACCGTGCCGTTCAATCTGACAATGGATTAATTATTTTTTATCCTAGCGGACGCCCGACAGCGATTGGACGCGTCAAATCTGACAAATCGACGGTTTAGCTTGATCGATTGGTAATACGTTTGAGCTTGATATTATTAGTAGTAATGACGAATACCCGTCCGGGGGTATAACTTCATTTGGTTGCGCTCGCGATGGTCTTGTTGTGGTAAATGCAATGTTCGTGGGCCATTAAGAGAAAGTTTGCCCACTGGAAACATGCCCGGACGACGAGGCACACTTTTTACGATGTTTGATTATAACGTTCGATGTGGCTCGTTCGTTTGTAAGTGGCTGGAGATGATCAAGCTACAATGTTGCTACATGGTCGAACACCGCGGTGACTCTTGCGATGGCACACAGGCCCGCTACGGGTTTGATGATTACCTCGTTGGAACCGGACTAATGCGATTCACGCTTCCCTCGCAGCTAAAAGCGTTCCCACGTATAATACGCACTAAATTTCAGACGATATCCGAAGAATGCAAATAATTCATGACTGCTTTTATTCAATTATACGTTCCTTTCATTATCGTACATCGATAATCAGTAATTTCAATAAAATATGACACAGAAACAGCGCACTAAACGGGAAATGCAGCATGTGATTTACAACCGATCGCTGTCGAATGGAGAGGGCAATTTGATTGCAATGAAAGCGACAGAGATTCATTGGGTACCGAAAATATTGTGAGGATCGAGAGCAAGATGTTTTCGATACAATGTAGCAGCATTAATAATGTTTTCATGTAAGAATGTACAAGTTCCGTGACCATAATTCGAAGACCCGCACCCATTAATGTTTTAAGCCATGATATTTATAACGATGTGTGAAGACAGTCAAAACCCATCTTCATTCTCTTTTTTTTTCTCATTTCGAAATTCAATTTTTCTTCTTGATCAATTCGAATGATCAGCTTTTCGAAGGGACAAATTTTTCGAACCTGCTGGAAGAATAATTTAAAACAGCTTTTTTTCATGCGTTAAATAATTTTTGAGAATTGAATGCAGGTCTAACTTCAACATAAGCCGAAGCTAATTTTCATCCGAACAGACAAGCGAAGGCAGAGTAGATTTGGCATTCGAGCGACGATTCGAGACGGATAACATCGGCATTCCTGCAGGAATCGCCGAAGGTTTGCCGTTAACCGGACCACTCACGTGCGGCACGTGAAAACAAGTCGGACGAGTTGGTGCATACGATTTCGACCGGTCCATTAGTTTGTTCGAGTCGCGGATCGCGGAAGAGGATCCGCTGTACTTGTAAGCTTCGCACCGTCCAAAGGCGATAAGCATCGAATACGTGGCAGAATACGTGCGTGCTTGGAACCTCGCCCTATAGAAATATATTGACTAAAAGCGCATCGGTGGGCGTACTTCTGAACGAGAGAGCAGGTTCTATGGAGAGCATCTGTGATTAAGTCTTTTTTACAATCGAAAATACGCAATAAAAAGAAAAAACGCCCGCTTCACAGAACGAAACTTGTCGCCCCCTATCACTTATCAATATCGTGAATAATCTGCGATCAAAAATTCTCAAGAATTTTGTATTTTGAAATTCCAACGAGATTCGTGTTATATAGATCTTAGAGAACTTTATCTACTAATTGATATATCGAAATGAACATATTTATACATTTTATAGCTCGTGCATATAACGTGATGTAATATTATTTTGTTCGAAAGGAATCTGGTAAACGTCTGAATGATGAAGGCTTTTGCAAATATTCGAACAATTTTGTCAAATCATTATTTTACAAATTATATTCGTACGTTTAAATTCAAACAATTAAAGCGAGACAAGTATTAAAGAAAACTTATGTGTGCCATAAACTGACATTACTTTTATCTTGAAATGTTTTCACCACATAAGATAAGATTAGCATAAAAATGTAGCTACTGTAAAACATCGAAAATTTTTTTTTTCACCGAATGCTACTTTGTTGCGTTCGCTTTGATAAATGTTGGACGTTGGGTCTTAATCGATCGCTTGATCGGCACGCCTAAACCGGCGGATTCTTCTGGCCCGATGTTTCTGCGTCGTTTTTCAGCTTCTGATTAAAACGAATAAATCCTAACGTAATCTTTTCCGCATTGACAACATTTTTGATGAAATGTCTGGAATAAAAATATAAGTCAGAGTGATATTTCAATAAAAATAAGTGAAGGGAAAAAAGTTGGTACAAAAATTAAAAAAAAATGAAATCAAATCAAAATGTTTTGCAAAATTTAGTCAAATATGTTGAATTAATTTTTAGTCGATGAATTTTCAGTTTTAAAAATTTCTCAATTTTATTCTTGTTCAGCTTACAATTTAATTATTTTTTCCTTTCTTTTTGTGCTACTCCAATTTCATCATTTATTCCAACTTTGTTCTGAATTTTCAACTTATTTTCAACTTAATTGCTAGCATTAGCGAAACTTTTCTTGTTCGTGCAATAATGCCGATGACAATTAAATTAACTTATTGTATCAATTAGAAAAAAAGAGCACTCCGTTTTCAAGATTTCACACAGTCGCATGCACACTGCAAATTCCGTGTAACAATTTATCACCGCTTATAGCTTTCAGATGAATTGCAAACCTCGTGCTTTGATATCAACGAATGAATGGAGCTAACGATCGCACAAGAGACTTTAAGAAAAATGATAAATGGAAAATAGTGTATTAAATGCATCATATTAAATCACATCAGCTGCATTGAAAAATGGAGCTGATAAAAAATTTCACCTGAAAAGGACATTAGTAAGTACGATGGTGTGACCCGTTCTTTAAAAGCAATTAAATGCCGCTTAGTTGTCTATCAACGCAAAATTGTAGTTGAGTGTTATACATTATTAAACGCACGAACTGAAAACTATAGTGAATGAAAAAGATCAGTTCGGGGGTATCGGGAAGAAAAAAATAATAAATGAACTGGTTGGCAGAAGACCGAGATCCGGCTGTTATTTCAGGATTGATGAGATCAAATGAAACATTTCTCTCGAACCTGTTGAAAAAGAAATAATAAAGTTCGTTTGAAATATGTACATGTAAATAAACGTTACTGCGCAACATCTATGTCGCAGGTATATACGTCACACAACTATCACACATACGTTGTTCCACGGTTGGTATATATCATTGTGTGTATTTGGGACGGTTGTGTTATAGCTCCGATGCTCAAACATGTGCGTGCAGCTTTGCTTTTAGCAATAAATCGTCATATAAATAGAAAGCAATATTTATATTGACAGGGATTGAACACACATGAGCCTGGTGATTTTAATTACAAATTAGACTCTTGCTTGTACCTTGGCGGAGAGTTTCTGTGTACGATAATTGCAATGCCATCTCAGTGACGCGAGTCGGAATCATAGGAAATTGATTCCCGCACGTAAATTCCGACTGCTCATTTGCCAGAGTGGAGGTAGTTCAATGAGTTCTGCTGGCGAATGGCATTGTAATGACATGCTTTTATGTACACGTCTTGTTTGAGTGCATGCAAATAGCTTACGTTGACCAATAACGTGGCTCATAGAGCGACGATCATCCCTGAGGAATTGTGACACAACTTGACGACGTAATTACTTACAATTTAGCTCGCCGCAATGCCCCATCAGTCCGCTCGACAACTTTTATTTCAAGTGCTAATAAAGCACTGTTTGTCCGCCGTTTCCGGTGGCCAGTTATCACAATGCATTAACCACCGTGAATAATGTTCTCCTTTTTTTTCGCACTGTGTACACGGCATTCAACAAGTTTCCATCAGCAAAAAGTTGCTCGTAATAAGGTATATACGCAGTAAAGACAAATTAATCGATGACTCGCCATTTTCACCCTCCGTGAAACCGATTGCTACTTTCCTAATCGATTGCTAATTTCATGCAAAATCAAATCGAATTCCTGTCAACGATCTGAGACCAGCGGCGGCAACTTGCAGTTGAGATTGATCGAAAATTTTATCAACAGGTTTCATCTCGTCATTAATAATAAACGACACTAACCGGTTTCCAATGTTCGGTCGAATAATTGAAACAATTTGTTCGCTAGTGTTAATTTGTCGGGCGCAAAAATACTATTTAGAAACACGATTAATTCTTCATTCAGGCAGAAACAGTTTTTTATTCATTTTTCAGTTGCTTTTTTTTTTGTTTTCTGCTGGTCTACTTCTCTTTCAACTTCCAATCGCTTTACCATTGATGTGTTTGCGAAAACGCGATTCGTTTGTATGCAGATATGGCCTTGGAGAAGAGCTTGATTCGTAACTCGTTTGCCTTTGTTAAATAAAACGCTACATCTTTACCGCGGAATATTGAACAGGCCTGAATTTCCTTTGAATAAATTTTTTGCCGTCGAAAGACGCAAGCCGATGAGTCATCTTAAAGCGAATGATTTTGACGAAAACAAAAATTGAAAAATGATTTCTCATTGCAGACCTCGAGTCTTTACCGTGTTTGCGGCGCCAAAACTACGAGGCTAAAATATAGGTCGTACCTACTCGTATTACTAGACTCACACCTCAACGACTTCAGACAGCGAAGGCATTTCCATTTCGGCACAAATTGGTGTATGCTCACAGTTCGCTGCAATTACTAACGTCGATGGATCCTCCCTAATGTAAGTCTAGAGCCACATTACGCGAATGCACCAATTTACATTTTCCAGGCTTTTGTCGTACGAGAGAGATTCCGGAATGATGACAGACGCATGCACTGTTATTAGGCCACGTGTGTACAAACAGCGCTTAAAATGTTCCAGTCTGTGTTCATTAAAACAATAACATTAACTAGACTCGTTCCGCGTTGTTGCTGGATTTTTCAGATTGTTTCGAAACCGTGTTCCCAAAAAAAGAATGAACGAGGAGTTATGACTGAAGGTGCAGGCCTGGAAAAAGATCCTGATGAAAGATTATTCTGTCATACGAAATTAAACTTGATGTAATTTTACCAAATTTACAGTTATGCATGAAATGTTTTTTTCACACGGACGAAAAATGTATGTAAAAGTATTTGTGACTTCAATTCCTTATTAGATTTTATAATTAATTATTTTCTTTCGTGCGAGTTGGAATTTGTAAAAGATATTTTACGATTGTTTTCAAGAGCCTAACCATAAATCAGACGAAGATATGAATGAAAAATAGTCCGAGATTTGATAACAATTTTTCGAACGAAGGTAAACGCTTTGGATTGCCAAATTAACTGAATAAATGCAATTTAAATATAGCGGCGACGTGGAAACGCTGTTGTACAATGCGACCTGATTTCAACGCAGCAAATTCACGTAGAATAATGAATGAAAAAAAAAACTTGATTGCATCGCAGTAAAGAGATCAGGCCAAAGTGATTTTCGGCAAGCCAGGTAATTGAGCAACGAACGTTAACAGCTGTTTTATAAAATGCTAATTTCTTTTTACCGCGCCGGGGGCTTGAATACGTCGCTGCTCATCCTCATCGCATGTCCCTCATCGGAAGTTCCTTAATATTTGGTACAGAACATTTTTAATCAAACTTAATCTCGTGAGAAATTATTTATTCAAGTATTTCAACCGAACGCAGTTTCAATCGCGCAGCAGAGGCCTTTGTATTAACACACTTAATTTAATTCACGTATCTGGCCTTTTTTACTTCGTAAGTTTCTTTTTGATAAGCGCCGGTGCACTTTTGGTCGTTCAACTCAATTCTGCATTTCATTAAGCAAATCCGAGTCGCAATATTCCATACCACGAAATGCTTCGGAGTTAATTTCTAATCTTGAATTTTCATCGTTCGACAAAATTACGAAACACGAATGAGCTTCTTGAGAAGAGGAGAAAAATTTTTTAAATTAAAATCACACCGAGATGATCAGGAGTAACAAAAAAAAACTCTGAATAGCTGTGGATAGAGATTGGGAGAAAAAATGAATGTCGGTGTCGATATTTTGTTGCGAGTCATTTACGATGATCGCGATTGTAGAATAATATAAAGTAGTGTGGTACGTACCATGGCCGATGGGTGTGCATCTTCCTGCCGTAGACAACATGCTGGTGGCTCATGTAAATGTATGGACATCATAACAATATCGGCGTCTCCTCAGTTTGAATACTTAGAGTGAATTTGCATTTTTGGCGAATATTTTGTCATGCAATGTTAAGCGATGCTAATACCCTATCGATGCTCCATTTTGACACTACGTTCCGAACACACTTCAAGCCGAATATATGAGCAGAGAAGATCGGTATATACCACGATGTAATTCAACTCTCAAATAATGGACTTGAAACATGGACGTTAAAAATGTCTGAGGTGTTGAAGATGGAGGTCGAAGGTCATACGAATCATGCAACGAGGGAACCCTTCTTTTCGCAAATATTCGGCAAGAAGTGTCAGCGAGCTAATAGTCTTTCGAACGTAGAGATCGTTATCGTTTTAAAGAGGTTTCTGGGGATTAATGAGACCATTGTCTGGGAAATTTTCATCCACCCCATAAACCCTTTTGACACAAGGGATTCGTATCTGCGGTTCGACCCTCGCTTTTCAGTTTTAGATCCTGACAAAAAGCTCACTACACTTATCCACGCTTCGATGCAAATACATAATATATGAGTCGATCGCACTTCGCTCGGCTCCACTAAGTTTATAATTTATTTTTGAATTTTAGCCAGCCGATTGGAAAGTCGTTCAACACTTTATATACATTCCACTTTCATGGGCCGAGCTCCTGAAACAATCCATTTTTGAACCCGATTGAATTTTGGACACTGTATTTTACTCATTGTTGTAAGTACAAATTTGTAATTAAAAAAACTTGTAACGTAACAAAAAAACTGTCTGACGATATTTAAAGTTTACCACTTAAAAGTTGATAACTAATTTGTTTACAGAGAAAAAGTTAAATTTTTTATTAGTTGTTTGATAATTTTTAATATCCGGTTGTGAAATAAAGCATCATCGTGTTCAAAAAGTTTGTCCCCGTCAAAGTGACAGCAACACTTTTTTGAACATAAAAGGTAACTTGTTACTTCGGACGCGAGATCTATTATTAATGTACTTTTGTGTTTTAGATGAGATTTGCAATCAAGCAGACACTGTGCGAGCAGGCGCACAATACTCCCCCGTCGATTAAGCGCGAAGAAGCGTCGTCGCCTTTGCGCGGCCGAAACAAGGGAAAATTCTTCGAAGACACAACGGAACCGCAGGACTAATCAAAATTTGCATTATCCCGAGCCACTGTGGTGCTCTAATGAATAGCGCCGGATAGTGCAGTAGCGATGACAATGGAAACCCCCTCCGGCGAGCGACAAAGCAACAGCTCCCAACATCCCCATTCTCTGCCGTTTCCTACACGCAAAGTGCGGCCAACAAAAGTTCTGCCCTCTCGCGACAACTTTGTCATATTATTCGACATGCATAGCGATACGGCATTTTTCATTTCCGCCCGATGCTATTTCGACACGATTTATATCTTATGATATTCACCGACGAACATTTGCCTCGAAAATTTACTCAATTGCAAAATGAAAATATACTTCTAAAAATACTTCAACCCACGACATAATCAAATTTGAGTGATTTCATTCGACGTTTTTTTTTTTTTGTTTTTCTTCTTTTTTTCTTTCACGACTGACAAAATTTTAATCAGAATGATAGCGATTTGATGAAAATTAGAACAATGAAATTTGTTTTCAGGTCCTCGGATTTGTGGATAACCCAGAAACATTTTCAATCACAAGTATTTCCTTGACGGATCTCTCCAATCAGTTTTATTTTGAAGTTTATATATATTTTAATATGCTTCAGAAATTTAAAACTCGAGGAGCGGCAATAAAAGACAGTTCATTTTCACAACGATAAGGAATCCATTGACGTAATGTATAAGGAAAACTTTAATGAGCGAGTTTATTTGCACTCGCAATCTCGACGGCATTTCCATCGGCGAAAAATGCTTTCATAAAACCAGAGATCATCTGCCCGGAAATATGAATCCGGGAGTAAGAGAAACATTATCTGCCATCGGTGTTGGGGTACACTGTGTGGTGAAATCTTAGTCGGTCTTTGAGGAGTCTCCAGGGAGCATCAATTAACAAGAACCGACAATTATCTGTTATTTAAATGAGAGACGCGAGTTTGTCTTTGTGAAGTTGCATCATTGGCAGACGTTCTATGAGAGTAATAACCTCTCCAGGATCTCCGACATCTGTGCTATCTCGACTCGCAGTACTCATTTCCGGGAGCATACATTTTTTATTCAATCGACGCAGTCAAGTTTCAGATGAATGCGTTTTAGAACACTACATTTCGTCGTTATCATATTATACTTTTACCTTTATTCATTATAAAATTACGCAATTGATCGTTTCGAAAAAAAAAATCACAAATACGGTCGTTCTGTTGATGATCAAAGACGGTAATCCGGGCGAAACAAAAAGTAAAAGGTGAAATCGATAACAGATCTATTGCAGAGAAAATAAACTTTTGAGACTATCTCGTCGGTCTAACGTGTGTATCCTAATTGCATTCTCTGTCGATTCCCAGCTCGAATTTCACATGGACTTTTCCGTTTCGAATCCGCCGGCAAACGACGCAAGTTGACAAAATAACCCTATATTTATTACATGTAATGTCAATCCCCTTAATGCGGATACGAGAAATATACTCTGTCGTCCTCATGATTTCGTCTCCCTGTTGCAGATGCTCGCAACTTATCCCAATAATCTTTGCGCAGATAATGTGTCTAGCGAAGCATATTCTGATACCGGAACAGTGCAATGCGGTCTTATCCAAATTATGTCGGAACGTTTCGCAAATATGATTGATTCGACGAATATTCAGTTGGCAGCCGACGTTGCCATATTAATCAGACGTCTGCGGATAGGACGCTAACGCGATTTGGCATAACTCTTGTATAATTGCCATATGATAATTACGATGACAATAATAGAGCCGTATACATATTCAAATGTAGTCCGATAAATATAAGATCATTGTGTTAAACTTCCGGAGTGCACCTGGATATGATGGTAAGTGTATAAGCAACAAACATTCAAACGAGGCGCTCATACGCGAAGTTCGGATAAACGCATTCATATTAACTGGCCTTTACAATAGCAACGGGGCTTTCGAACCAAAGACAACGTAAATTAAAATTAATGTTCCACTGCACCTATGCACAATAACGCGAAACAACGTTATCAATCTTCAACGGTTCATATAAAATAAAATAACTAGAATTTTTTTAAGTTCAAGAAGAATAATACATTAACAATGAATCGATAACAGAAATAAAAAAAATTAAGATTCTCCCCTGTGTGACATTGTTTAAACATCACTCAATGTCTTCCATGACTCGTATCCTATGATCAAAGAAGAACAAGAAAATGAGTATAGTCATTAGGCGGAATATTTTGTTTCTAAATAATGAGACTTTCTGATCTTCTAGATGAAAAAACATAATCCAACAATTAGATAATGAAATTATTATTTGAAAAAATATATATATTATTGAAAGAATAAAAATTTCACATTTCATTTCATATTTTTTTTACTTTTAATGAAAAAGATTTATATAAAGATACCTTTGTGTCCAATTATTTTATAAACTGTCAATTTTACTTTTATATTTATCTGATTCAAACATAAACAGTCACATATCTGTAGATTATTTTTATTCGGCTAAAATAAATTTTGTGTTTGAATCGCTAAAAATGATATAATAATATGAAAATGAAAAAATAATATAATTACAATTTTTCTAGATTAAAAAAGAATAAATATATACCATGATGAAATTTATAAAAACAAATTTAAAAATAAATAATCAAAACTGAATAAAAAATCTACGAACCATTAATTTATTCTAGTTAAGTGACGATGAAAAAATGTTTCACGACATTTGAACTTTGGTTTTTGTCATAAATAATTAAAGGCTGATAGGTTCTTTGAAACACCTTTTTTGCAGCATTTTGCGATGGCTACGATAACTCTATCAGTTTTCAATGAAAATTAACATTTCAAAGTGAAAAGCATTGAAGTTGAATGTATTTAGTTAATATAACAGTCTTTTTTTAATTCTTGTTACCAGAAGAGAATGGGGCTATTAAACAAAAAAATTCACTGCTTTCGCAAAAAATACACTGTTGTATATTCATAATGAATGAATAAACAAAATATTTTATTGCTTATATGAACTCTACGTTCTATATTCTTCAAATATTGCTTCATCTAATGCATTTTTTATAATTGTACTTATCAAATATTTACATTTATGAACTCATTAGCTGATTGGTTATTCATTTGTAAATTCAAACATAAGAATTTAATCATTCGGTAGGTGTAAAATTTAAATGAAAGAAAACATTTTTGTCGAAATAATTATTCATGTTTCTAATGAAGTAACGATGAGTAGTAACAAATTTTAGTTACAGCGCAATTGTTCATTCATAAAAGTTTACAGTTGAAAATCTTATTTTCCAATCGAGCGAGTCTATTGAATAGTGAGCAGGTGACAAATGAATTTGTATTTAACGGAAATGAATCTGTAACGAGAAACCGCGGTACGTAGCGACCATTTGTGCGTGAAGTTGTTAATCGACAGAAACAAGTTCTAGAAAATCGTTCACAAACTCGTATGCGAATTAATATCCAAGCACGAGAGGTATACGGCGACTGACGTGAGTTTGCAGCTTTATTGATAGGTATGGTGCATCCCTCTTCATCGGCCCCTTTTGTCCCCACTCGTACACTCTCGACACCGAATATTAGATATTGGCAGGAATATTAACAGAAATTTGTACGCCGAGATACCGGGCATCGATTTTCCATGCGAATTGACGCCCTTGCGTAATACGTATCATAGCTCACCGCTCCGGCGGTCCTGTGATAACAAAAAGTGGATACCAAAATCTTTTTCAAGTGCTCCTTTCTAGCATGCAAAAATTGAAAAAATAACATGATCAGTCGGATAAATCATTAATGGAATAAAGAATGTAAAAAGAGATCGACTACGAGATATAACTCGGCGGATGAAATTTTTTGCGATCGCTGCAGAAGTCGTCGGAGAATTATTTTTCGAACCCTCAAGTGCGGTAAATAAACGATGAGATTTTATGTTCAATAGTCTTGGCCGGCTGATCAAACATTCATTGAATTTCCCTTTTTAATAACCGACATTTGTAATTACAGAACATCTTTCTGTCATGCCACGGAACATTCATCAATGCCGATTTATAACTTGATAATCGAGTTCGCTAAACTGACACATACAAATTTACTTATTTCATTTAACCTCATAAATATTTTTAAATGAATGATTTCGTCTTCCGTTTTTGTTCTTTTTGGTTGCCATTCAAATTATTCTTGGAATTTTCATTGAAACGTATACTTCGAGATTCTGAATGTGATTTCCAACGGAGCTTCTCAATTTTTAATAAGTCAATGTCATATTTCGAGCATTTACAAATTTTTTTTAAACGTCAGCATGTGTAGTGTCGCCAAATTATTACTTGCAGCATTTTTGTTGTCGCACGATGATGACTTTATAAGTGTGTAAGATGGCTTGCGCATACGGTATCCGATGCACTTTGAATTACGCTGAATAGTCACTGTAGTAAACGTCAAAGGAACAAAAAAAAACTCCCAAATCCATCCGTAGAGCGCGCGACAATGCGCGAACGGGGTCTGTGATTCGAGAGCGCGTAACCCTCCAGTGCCATATGGCTGTCGAAATTGTGCCGGCGTTCTATTCACATCTTGAGTTTTTTAGCAACCATCATTCTCCCCTGTGTGACATTGTTTAAACATCACTCCATGTCTTTCATGACTCGTATCCTATGATCAAAGAAGAACAAGAAAATGAGTATAGTCATTAAGCGAAATATTTTGTTCCCAAATAATGAGACTTCATGATCTTCTAGATTAAAAAACATAATCCAACAATTAAATAATGGACTGAAAAAATATACATATTATCAAAAGAATAAACATTTCACATTTTATTTCATATTTATTTTATTTTTAATGAAAAAGATTTATATAAAGATACCTTTCTGTCCAATTATTTTATGAACTGTCAATTTTACTTTTATATTTATTTGATTCGAAAATAAACAGTCACACTTCTGTAGATTTGTTTTATTCGCCGAAAATAAATTTTGTGTTTGAAATGATAAAAGTGATTTTATGTCTGAGTATATCTGATTATTTCAATTTATGACAAAACAATTTTTAAGATTTGTTTTTCTAACAAGAATATATTTTTATTAAAATAAAAATAATATATAAATAAAAAGAAAAAAAAATAAAATAAATCTTTACGTTCACATAAGAAAGTACCACCCATTGAAGTGAAAAGTAACGTAATAGTTCGTGCATCAGATGACAGCGATTTGTAGACGCTATGTACGCTCAAAGGGAATTGATTCCTTTAGGGAAAATTACGAAAGTGCCGACTCGCATATAACTCTAGCCTGGGAGTTGCGCTATTAACATGACAATGTGCGACTTCCTATTCAGCAAGAAATCGGATCGCGCATCACATATACGAAGTCAAGAAAAGGATTGTCAGTGCAAGTCACTCGACATTCGGATTAATATTTCGATTTTGAAATTCCTTGCCGGTGGTATTTGGTAAACGATATTTTTCACAATTCGCAAAAAAATTTGAACCATTCAAAATATACCTTCCGTGGGAGCAATTTTCTTTTTTCGTCATTTTCGAAAATCGTTTTGAATCAAAGTGACGAATCTTCACATGTTTTCGCAATTTCCAAATTAGTTATTTTGCAGGGATGCCTGTTCGGATGTGCCCTTCAACTGCAAATTGGACTGCTTATAATGACCGTTTCCTTGGGGAACAGTGTACACAAAAAATAAAGCCTCGAATCAGAGCATTAAGTTGGACAAGCTGTACGTGAGATAGTCTGATGGCAGCTATTTTCGAATTTCATTCTGCTACGTCTACAACAACTACTTCTTTCTGGAAAATGGAGGACCCCGAGATAGTTCCAATTACGTGAAACGTCACCGACAAGTCCGGCATCGGGGTCATGTCAATCAAGTATAGTTCTATTCGCTCTCTTTGCTTCATCTCTATCAAACAACTTATCTGAACAGGCTACATCCTTCCATCAGCACCCGAGAATGCTGTTTTTCATTCAGTCGAACACGAGGCCAAACATTTGTGTTACGAAAATGTATAGATATCAAAGTGTCCAAATTGTCTGCAGTCAAAATTAATGATTCACATTTGTAACGACAATTTTTTCGAATTCAAAATTTTCAATTCAATTTGAATTTTTGTTATTTAGGTAGTTAAAATATTTTGTATTATTTATTTGTAATTTTTCAGTGTATCATAAATTATTCATAATCATTATATTGATTTATAATCAACTGAAATTTTATAATTCCTTTTGCAGCCCTCACGGAAAAATGACATATATTTAAAATATCTAACTTTTTGCCGCTGAAAATATATTTTATATGTATTTGACATATATTTAACCGTATATTTTCAGTTAAAATGCATCAAAAATATATTTTCAATTATATTCTCGAATATAAAATAAATATATGTTCCACAGAATTTTCGTTATCAATTTTGAAAATATATATTACATATATAACTTTTTGCCGAAAATATATTCACTATATTTCGACATATATTTTCGTGTATATGTTGACATATATTATTTTCAATGAGGGAGGTCAAGTATATGATTTAGTCAGATCAAAATGTTCACAATAGATAACAATAAATATCAACATTCGTATATTTCATATTTTCGCGTATCCAGAGCTAGTGAACGGAAAAGAACTTAGAAAAGATTTATTCCATTTAACGTGACCCAGTCTTTGACAGGGCCGCAAAAACGCAAAAAATGAAGCTGAAGTTAACCGAAAAATTTCGGACAAACTTTCGGATAAAGAGAAAAACAGGTTGTGCAAAGTAAACGGGGGTCTCTTTGATTCGTTCAATTCGCTTTGTGTTACCAATGATGCGGACAGAAATATTTATGAGCGAATTAGTAGACGAAACCAGGGTAAACAAGCAAGACCGGGCATCCACAGGAAAACATGCGACTTTGTCGCATATATTAATCTTAATATTAACAACGGGGCATATAACGTTGGTCAATAATTCTGGAATTCCAAAATATAAGAGCGCGGGCGCTTTCAAAGACATCAAAGTAGTGAACCCTACAGAGTTATCACGAGCGAGCCATTGAGTGAATGCTGAGTGAAACCTCGAGCTGCCGAAGCGTCTATCTTCTCGCAAAGGGCGCCGCCGTGGGTTATCAGCCACTTCAGTGAGATTTTCTCAGCACCCCCGGTTCAATAGGAGGCAGCAACGACTTCCAGCTCTCCTATAATGCACGTCATAGCGATAGGAGTAAGCATTACAGGTTGTATTATGTGTTGCTTTCAACCTCGCTATTCTCAATCTGAAAAGAGACAACCTAAGTCAATTTCTGTCCTGATTGTCTTCAAATTCGACATTTGTGAGCAAGTAAGAGCAGTGTGGGTCATTGTGACACTAAATTTCAATTTATCAATTTGAGAGTCAGTACTTTCGTGTGATTGTATTAATCAAATATTTCATTTGGTAAAATGATTTTTGTTATGTTTTTATGCATCTATAAAGTTTCACATAAGGAGCTATTTATAGGGTCATTTGTAAAAACATGCGGGGTGATTATAACTTCATTATAATCCTTCAATATTCTACATACATATATAGTATATGGATTTTCTAATTTATTGTATGGATGACTCTTACATAAAATGTCACATTTGATAAAAAATGGAATCATTCAAAATTTTATATTTATATTCTAGATTTACATATATATTCTAATTTGTGTAAAATCAACCAGTATCGATGGTTCCTAGCAAAAAACGGTTTATGGAAGAATTTCATGAATTTTGAAACTTGTCAAATTTTTTTAAAACTAGCTTTTTCTGTTACGTAGTTTCCATTTAATATGTTTTCTATAATATTCATTCTATTTTTTTCTAAAAATTTTAATTCTAATTGAGCATTTCTAAATCAAGTTTTATAAAATACTAATAACAATTCTTGAGATGAAAATTTTATAATCACAATTGCTTTTGAAATATGTATTAAGTCCTAATTATACTACGAAGAGTCGTTAAAATTGGAAATCATAATCACAACTAAGTCTCTATGTTCAATTATGCTTTTTGGAATTTCGATCTGCCCGGTGAATTCATTTCAATTACAAACATCAGCTTAATGTTAGGATAGAAAATTTTCAGTTTGCCAATTGAAGTTGAAAAGACACAGTTTCAAGTTCAGCTGCATCGTTGAAAAACGGGTTAATAGAATTGCTAACGCGCTATAGTATTAATCATTATTTCAACAAAGTAAAATATTCAGACAGGGTTCAAGAAAGCTTAGCATAGATTTACATCTAGGGCGAAAAGTTTCGAAAAGTCACTTGTTTCAAGTGCATCACGTTCCTTATACCTATTTCATTTTTCGCTCCTCACTTTTCTTACTTTTTTAGAGATCCGCGGAAGCTGGATGGAATCGCATCTATCACCCACTTAGACGAGATAAAAGGTAGTTCGCCGGAATGAGCCATCGATAAAAAAAGCCTCCGCATTCCATTTAGGAAAGTATAATTGGATGAGCCAAATAAATTTTCTCCACCCGACATTGTTTTTCACAAATGTCGATAAGGCATTTTTCTTGCTCAACCTTTTCGTCATCGATCCAGTTTTTTTCTGGGGCCCGGCTCGGCTAAAAAAAACTCAAATCTTCGTGAATTCCTGGCAAAACCGTTAAGCTTATTCACATTTTCGTATTCATAATTGTTTTACGATTTTCATTTCATATGCAACATTCATTATGACTAGCGAAACTTGAATGAGCAAAATTTTCTACTTTCATTTTTCAATTATCCTCTGCAGTCACATAGAATCCAACAAAATTTAAATATGAATATTTTATATTTTCACGTTGAACTCGCGAAAATTTGCATAATGAAATATAATTCGTCGGAAGTAAAATGTTTAAAGTTGGTATAAAAAATTGATCACGTACTTCACAGTAATATGAATTTCAAGTGCGCGCGGTTCTTGAGTTTTCCCCGGGAGCGCAAAACAAACGCTAACACGGATGTTTCAATATTAAACGTTTCAATTTGGCAATTAGTTTGAATCTAGCATGTTTTCCCTGGCAGGACTCCCCCCTCTGCATGTGAGAGCGCCGCTAAAATTGCATTTTTGTGTTGAACTTGCCGGTATGTAAGCCGGGCAATAATATCACGACGACAACTATGCTCTTAAAGTGTATTATCGAGTAACTACACCATTTTGGTAGCGGTAAATTGAATCCTATCGACCGAGCTGTGTTGCGCGGCGCCTCTGTTGCTGTCTCGATCATATTTGCATATTTACGCCGTATCTGAGTAAAGAGGATTGTCTCCTGGGTTTAGTATAATGTCACTTTACACCTACTACGTGTAGATTTCGCACTCGAATAGTTTTAAAAAAAATTTTTTTCTGTCACAGATGTTAATACCACATTCAATGAGAAAAAAAATTCAAGATCAAAATAATAACGATCAAAAATTAAAATATCCGCAAAATATACATGAATCGATTAAGAGAAAAAATTTTGTTTCCAATTTATCGACTATTGAAACAGAAGTGTCACCATTGAAATGAATGTATTTTAAATAAACCTGTACAAAAGCGAATTCAGACAGCGCGTAGTAATTCTAGTTGTAAATCACTGTTCGCATTAATTAGTGACATTTTCGATCATATGACAAATTACAGTCTGCAAGATACCAGATTCACTAAAAGTTACATGTGCAACTAATTAAAACATTTTGAACTTGTAATCGAGAGTTCTAGAGATATGAGCGTTAATTCGCCGCAATTTGCAATTGACGGTAAATACGTTAGTGATTAGCGTGACAACTGACTAATTCGAACGGTCATGCCAACGAAACTGTTCAGTCGAAAAATTGAGTGATAATGATTTATACAAATAAAAGACAGTAAAATAAAAAAAATTATTTAGAATTTGTTTTGCATTTTTTTAGTAGTTAATATTTCTCTGTTTTGGAATAAAATTTGACTTTTTCTGGAACTCTTCATGAAACTCATATTAAATCAATCGTTTTTTAAACTCGATGATAAATTTACACAAATACATATGAATGTATGTTTTTATGCATATAAAATGTATTTAGAACTGCGACGAAAAAAAAAACAATTTAAATTTTGGGACTGTATAATAGATTTTATGGTCACGTGAATGTTATTATAACGCATATATATTTATGTGCGACTAAAGATAGATTCACATGGCATGGATGTTTCCATGATATATTTGATTTAGGTTTTCAAGGGACATTAAGATACCCTCGTTACATAAATGCAGCCACGTGCCCAGTTTAAACAGAGGCTACACGCAAGCTCGAATCTCGTTTCAACTGCGATCCAAAGTAGAGTGCGCTGGAGCGAACAGCATTGTCGTGACGCGAGCAAACCCCTCGCGATGTTTTCTCATCGACGACCCTCCGGATTATTTCGCGTAGTTTTCGAACAACCCATTAAAAGCCGACTTGTTGGGGTGATAAATGCTGATTCGGTGTGTGTGTCTATCGCCTTTTCCGTCCCTTGTTAAATTTCTGTCCAGCTATCCTCACAAATTTCATCGATATACTTCATCTGAGAAATAACTTTGGTCATACGACTTTTTGATAATTCAAAAAAAAAAAAAAAAAATCGAGACGAAATGAAAAGACATGATTTTAAATTTTCTTATCACAATTATTTCAATTTTCTTATTCTACTTGCGACAATGGACGTTGCTATACGATGTGAAAAAGTTGCAAAATCTCCATCGCTTCAATTTCAAGGAGTGCTTTTTTCTTCATATGACTTTTATTCTTACGTTAAAAAGCACAAAAAATGTTCTCAATGGAAACTTAAGGGCATTAGGAGACAATTGGCCTTCCGCCGTCATAGTATTATTATCCCCCTTTGCAAAAGTTGAGCCTCTCTTGAAGTTACTTAAATTTATAGGCTACCCGGCAACATTCTCGCTGCAGCGACATTTTGATTTTTATGTAAATTATTCACATTCAAGTTATAAAAAGGTTTTTCTCCTTTTGATCCCGCAATTAATTAGAAATTATGCATTTAATACAACGTCCTAATAAATACGTTAATTTGTTTGCCCCAGTAACTTTATATGAATTTTCAAATTTCGTTAAGTATACATACTATTTTAACCCCATTGCACTCATTAAGCAATATAAATAATAAACTAAATATGCATGAATTGGCATTTGATATATATATATATATATATATATATTTATTTCAACTATATAATAATATATCTTATTATTTTAGTTTTCCCAGTGGGCGACCCTGGTTTTATAACAAAACAACTCCGAATTCATAAAAGGGTCAGTTTGAGTTTATCATAAATGATGCGAATCGTGATAATGGTGTAAAATTATCTTTTAAGCGTTATAACTTTATAGTGAAACGAGATTTATGTAAATTCACTAAAGTATCATGACTTAGGAAGGGTTGCTTTCTAATCACGCGTAGAATATTTACGCGTCACCCGTCCGTTTAATTTAATCATATGGGAGAATTTCATCAAACTCTACCAAATTATTCATCTAGTCGACAGCACTGAGGATGCTGTAGAAAATAAAAATAATATCTTTTCATTTTAAAATATTTTGGTTAAATTATTCGATGACCATTAACACGGCAACATTTTTCATGCTTAATTGAAAAAAATGTCTGCGTCGTTTGAAAATGTAATGAACAACTTTTGGCATAGTGCACAGAAGTCTCTTAATCACATTAAAACGTCTTACAATTTTCTCGACACATTATTCTCCGTCGACTGCATAATTCATCTTCAAATTAAAAAATAAAAGTCAGTTCAGAGCCCTCGTTTCAAACTCTGAATCTCCCGACCACTTGAAACAAGTGTTTCCCAGAAGAATTCTTACCAAAAGTTAACAAGTTTTTTTTTCGATGTACTTGATCTAAGAAGTGATATGAGAACAATTTCAAGTTTCATTTATTTTATTTATAACGTGCGAAACATAAAAAACTTGAAGAGAGAAAAAAAAATTGGTAAAACAAAAATTGGCCAATTTTTCATCACAGTCATCACAGTTTTTTGAACGATGATGGTTTCGCGAGCATTAAAGTGCGACTTGAAAATGAACCACAAGCATTGCAAACGAACTATTATACAATAATGATTCTGGCATACATGGACTAACCGCCTGGCGATTCTAAATGCCGCATCAAGTCCCAACAAGCGGCACTTCACACAAAACAGCATAATCGTCGCTGATTACTCCACCGCAGTGTTAATAACTGCCGTTTTTTCGCCAGATCATCAAAGCGCAGACGTCTTTTGTTTTCTTTAATTTACGCCTGAATTAGGCTGATTAGACGATCACCATTTCCGCTCGTTATAATCTCATTTAATCATGATGATTTTTACTTCGTTCAGTCTGCAAAATTCATATGTGAAAATAAGTATGTAAATATGAAAATATATATTATTGAATATATTATATATATTGATTTTATATATATATTATACAATTTCGTGTATTATTTATTATATTTTTTGTGTTTTTTAACTATTTAATTTAATAAATTATAATAGACGCAATTGAATTTTTTAAAATGGAAAAACTGTACCAGGGAAATTTTACGTATGTGTGTGTATATATATAAACTTGATGCATTAATTTTTTCGCTACGTATATAAATATTGTATCTGAAAAATTTGCCAGGTTCCTTACTGGTTGCAATGTTTTAACTTTAAAAATAGAAGCTTATCGCGCAAAGGGTCTTTGTTGTAATTTAACGCATGTATTTGTTTTTGTTCGCTGGCTTGAATAATCTCTTATATGAAGACGGAAAACGCGCAAAAAATTGCGCGCCGCGTTGTTCAATAAAAACGATATTTTTACGAACGGCAAAAACGCGACACACGCTATTTGTTGTAGGGAGACAAAAAAAAAGGCGGGCGACCAGTGTCGCTGAAAAATCGCGCGATGACAAAACGTACCCGGCGAATAGGTTTTGATAGAATGTTCTTGCTATTAGTTGGCTTCCTGAAATGCGACAATGTTCGGTTCCCTTTCGGTAATCCTTTATCGAATGGCGACTGAGTACGCGCTATTTGTCAACACCAGGCTTGCCAAGATTTCGTCGGGCAAAATTGCCGGATCATTATCTGAATGAAACGGGAGCGCGTGGAGCACAAAATGGCGAGACGTCAATTCGCGCTAATAAAAATGTCTGGGGTTTGTTTTTCTAATATCTCGCGACCGGAGGAAGGAAAAAAAGTGAACGCGAGTCCTTTGATTTAATGGCTCGACGAAAAGTCTCGTGTGCTTTTAATCATTCTCCGATAAACGGCTCTCTGAACGCAGACAAAGACAGACATTAACGTTGGGAATGAAAAAAAAGTGCGCCCTTTGTCAACAACCCGCGTTTGCTCAATATTAATTAAGTGTAAGAGCGCGCGAGTCTTTTCCTTTTTCTTATAAAATATACAAGCTAGTATATGACATGTTATAGATGAAAGAGAAAACAATCTATAAAATTGTTCTGCAAAAAGAAAGACAAATAATCAGTTTTCGAATTTTTTTCACGATTTTATTAACTTTTTAAAGAATAAGTCTGTAGGTAGAAATATTGTTTTATTTTTCTACGAATAACTTTAGAAAACACTTTTTTAAACTGATCTCATGATTCTTTGAAGCTCAGACTTATTTCAATGTTTTTATTTTCATGATAAAACTGAAAATTGAAATTAATTAAGTTGACGTCATTGAATTGAAATCAGTTGAAGAAAATATGATTCAGTTACATTATTTTTAAGGATATAAAACCGAAAACCAAACACCTAGATATATCCTCATATAAGTGCCATTGTGTTCAATGGTACACATAAATAAAACGACAAGTTGGCGCTCGAGTGTAATCCCGAGTTTGCCTGAAGGCAACAGCACGTGCAAGAAAAGGTAGTCGTTCCTCCGGCGAACCCGAGTAACTGCTGGTAACTATGATTTCTCACCCTTTTGCGTTTTAGCAACCATGTCGGGGCTTAGTGCGAGGCACTGAAACGCCAAAGTTATCCTACTTGATTACGCCACCACCCGCGCCCCCCTCTCTACCAAAGCCGGCAATCAATTTCGTCAATACTGCTTGTTGCGGAGGAAATGCGGGGTTGTCTGGCCCGCGGCGGCATCACTGGGTTAGCGGTCCCCGTCTCAATCTCCCTCAACCAGAGACACAGTTTATTGATAGATTTTTACCCTAACTTATCAAGCCTTTAACTATTGATCGTCGCTTTTACTACGCCACGAACCCATTTCCTGAGTGACTCTCTTCAGTCGAGAAGTTCACTTTGTAATTTCCAAGGGTAGATCGAACGCGCTTGCGATAACTTCTTTTTGAGATTGCACTTAAAAATAGCTTGGCGGGTAATTTGACATTTCGATTTCGGTGAAAGAAAGATTGCTGTTCATCTTTGATGTGATGGCTCTCAAACTGCGTATGACAATGCGCGACAAAGTTGACGAAACCTGCATCCTGAAGTTGACACGTGGAAATTTTCATCTCTCTCTCTCTCTCTCGTTTGACGACGGCAAATTTTTTACATCTTTTGTCGAGGGGTTATACCTTCCGAAGGAATCAAAATGATGAATCAATAAAAGCCCGTCTTTCAGCCATCGATTTTAACATGAAAAGTTTCGTTAGTCTGCAAAATTGTGAGATGAAATTAAATTTTAGTTTCGATAAGTGTGTTATATCCTATCCAAACTGAAATTCTACTTTAATCTAATGAGCTCTAACAAAATCTTCATAGCCCCGTAATTTAATTATCCCAAGGCATTTTCTATTTAAAAAGCTTCAGCTCACGATATTGAAAACATTTAATTAACCGAAGGTCACTATATTAGGAAGTTTCAAATTCAGTCAATTATCGAGATACTGATTCATTTACAAATATGTGCATCAGTTATATCAAACTTCTAACAGCAAAATCTCGTCAATCCGTCAACAGATTTTCACTAGTTTTGAAAATATTAAATCATTCTAGACGTACAATTATTTACTAAAAATTTAAGGTGGGATGTAAAATATATAGTTATTCTGATATTTTTATTTATAAATTATCTCACACAAACACGTTTGTAGCTAAATTTTTTTGATAATGTTGACTATCCCTAAGCTGAGATATTTAATTTAGATAGAGAAATTTGAACAAAGTAACATATATAGACGTACATTTTTAATGTAGTTTGAATTCGAGTTTGTGAAACTTCTTAATACTTTGCCAAATTATTTATGACAAATGAAAATACACAAGATTAAATTGTGAACAAATTTTGAATTCATATAATAAAAAATATTTTGAACCTGCAAATTCGCATGGAATAATTTTAAAAGTAGTATCAGAAAATCAATTAAACAGAATATTGACCGCTTATTTCGGAATTGCATATAAAATATGAAAATCAATACAATGAATTTTCATTTGACAAGTGCGCAGTTTTATTTTTCTTCATGTTCTATTTGAAAAGATAGAAATTTGTCGAAGCAAAAGAAACCGTCATTCTGAAGATCGTCTGGTGATTCAGTCTGAAATTGCAGACCTTTCGACAAAGTGATTAGCAAGCAGAAAAGAAAACACATGGCGCACAAACACGTTACTGTTTGTGCGCCATAATTTTATGCACAATCGCACACTTCACATAAAATGAAAAGCGAAAAAAAATAACGAAGAAGAAGTAGAGGCCATGCACGCGCCACGTGAAACACTTGTGTTGCCTGACGAGACACCGTTTATCAGGGTTATGAAAATGTAGGGTTGATAGACTTGTAATAATGCTTCCTCGTAAAATAACAACCCCGAGCGTTTCGGCAGTCGACGAGTTCTTCAGCGTCCTGCCAGCCGTTTCAATCTTTGCCACCCATGCAGCAGGCAGCTACCCTTTGCCGCTCGGAACCCATAATTCCCGTCACAAGTACCCGCGCTAATTAAATAAACAGTGTCGTGACTTGGAACCTGTATATCTGAGCGTGCGGTGGAAATTTTTACAACTCGTTAGTGTGTGCTCTCTAATTCAACATGTACTTTTGAGATTAGACGGGGTTGAAAAAAAAGCCAACGTCAAAAAGAGAGCCGGCCAGAAAAACGCGCCAATCCAATTGGGGTTCATCAAGCCTGGGGCAAAAATGTTGACTTGGTATACACCGATGTTTGATCTTGAATTACGACAATGAAAATTATTTAAATGCCGAGACCAAGTTTTGCAAATCACCTCTTTTCGAGTTTCTGAATATCCTTTTTTTCCGCCGTTTGTTGATTAGATGAAACGTGATTCCATTTTTATTCGGTTTCGTGTTCGATGCACGAGCGTGTTTACCCCGGGCAAACACGTTTTCCAAACTGTTATCATAAATTCCGGTTAATCGTAGCAAATTGGAAACTCGTAGATCAACAGTCCGTCTCTGAGCTGGAAATTGTTGAATCACACCCCATAACTCGTTTGCATTCTTATTGTTTGTAAACGGCGTTCAAACTGCGATTAGAATTAGAAAATGAAAACTGCGGATTTGCAATCTTGTGCTCTCGCCCGAGTTCTGCAATTTGGTGGCAGCTAAATTGGCATAAAAACTATATCCAACGGGGATAAATATTTGAATGGGGATTCGCGTCTGTGTGAAAAGGGCTGCGATAAGTTATAACTTGGGGCGGAATTATTCGCCATCTTGCATCTCCGTCCCATATTCTGATATAAATATCGATTATCCCGGTCATCCGGATAATCCTCATGGATTGAATGTACTATGAAGGCTTTTCACGTCACTGGTTATCTTCTTTCATGAACGTATATTATCCTTTCATGGTTCTTCGCGTAATTTCATAGTTTCACAATTTATTACTCTTAATATAGAAGTCCTCCGCGAAGGCTGTCTCAAGATTTCCATTTGTCTCGAAGTCTTACAGAACTGATTAAAGAACCTGATTCTGAATAAAACGCTGGTTCATCATGAGTTATTGAGATGTGTCGCTTATCTGTTTGATAATGCCAAAGATAGAGCAATTCATCGCAATGTTAAGGCGCAATTATTTCCATTCAGATGAAATACACCAGTTTGGTGAAAAAAAAAGGTCAACCTCATGTTTCATCTTCAAGCGTTTTTATTTTACCGTGGTAAAATTGATTGAAAATTGCACACGTCCGTGACAGATGAAAAAAAATGTGCGTTCTCTCCCCGATGCTCGGGGGATTTTTATAATTAGATCTGAAGTCTCGATGGTGCATCGGCATCAAGAGCAGTGGCCATTATTTGAATAAACAAGTTATAAATTCGTTTCAAAGAATCGCACACGAGCCTTGATGGAGACAAATTTGTCAGATACTCGACGGTTCCAAGACGGCCACTTAATTATCCTGACTTGCCGAATCATTTCTACTCAACTGGAATTTAGCGCGCGATCTTATCAGGGCCTTAATTCGCCACTTAACTTCAGGTTTCTAGTCAAGAAGGACGTAACGATGATACTCGCCAAAGAGTTTATATCGACCGCGCTCGTATAACAGCAGGCCGGCTTGCATATTATGCGATTATTGAGCGACAATTATAGCGATACGTTGGAAATGCAAAACACTTCACGACCATAAAGGATTGTTGATCTTTTCGATATAAATGATAACGTTTCATCGTCGCTATTGGCTTCACCAGTTTATAACTCATTCCTGTAGATTTGGATCGTTCCATATCTGCATATCGAACCTGGTAGCCGATAAATTTATAGTCAGTAAAATTTGTGTTACCTGTTCAAAATATGAACAACAATTTTCAGCTAATATAAAATTATAAGAAACAGAAGAAAAATCATCGAGTAATAAAAAGTTTTTAATTTCGTGTCACAATGATCTGTATTTTGCTTTCATACATTTGTGAAAAATTGTCGATGAAGTGCTGAACTATCAACGTCGCCAGCTTTTTTTCGCCAGTTTTTAATATTAAAAAATTAATGTCACGCTATTTACCAATAAATGCGACAGTAGCAGATTGGCACTGTTGGGTTGCTGCTGAAACGAGAAGAAGAAAGAGAGGTAAGGTGAAAGAATAGCGAGGTAATGTATCAAAATTGCTTTACCGTCGGTCCATTTACCAAGATGAAAAGCACTTTGTGCCAAGTACACCAGTGACACTGTCCCAGCGTTGGGCGTCACCAAAGCGTCGCAGCCTACCCTCCAAAACACCAAATACTCTCTGTCTGGTCGTTTGAATGACTAGTCTATAACCTGGTTTCAGTATCCTCTATCAATTTGTCGACTTTTCGTCAACTAATATTTTCCATTCACCGACCTTATCAAATTATTACCAAAAGTATGTGATGATTTTATTCTGCTCAACCTATGAACCTTTTTTCATCATACTCAAAATCCATAACTCCCAAATAAAAGTTTCATTCAATTTTGTTTCCAAATATTTTTCATTTCCAATTTTTTTATCTATTATTATTTATTTATAGATTTTTTACGTTAAAAATTTGTCAAATTTTTTATCGTCGAAACGATTTTGGCCACATCGTTTTACTTAACTCGATAGAATTTTGTTTTAACGTCGTGCAAACGTCATTAAGTTTGCTAGATGAGCATCGAAGGCTCGCATTAACATTTCCATCAAATCCTTCCGCGCCATAAAACAACACACTTGCACTTTTCCTTGTCCTTCACTATCGCTGGGTGCCTCCCCTGTGCGCAGCCAAGCTAGAGCCAATGAGCCAAACACAACGACGCATGGGACCATAATCTTTCTTCGACTACGAACAACCTACCCCTGCAAACTCGGTGATTTATATTTTCTATTCCGCACGTGCATCCCATGGGTTTGAAGTACTCGCTGGCAACCGTTTGATGACGCATTCGATGGACTTTCTATTTAATTATACACTTGACGTTACATCTGTTCTAAAGTTAAATTCTACAAGATATTGAAGAGACAACTCAAAAAGCTCACGGGTAAATTAATTTGATTACGATTGATTAAAATGTTGCCAACGAGTCGTATCAGATGTTCTTTTTTTTCTCATATTTTTTCTAATTATTTTTTGTTTCATATATTTCGTTTTATTTCCATACTTCAACAACAAAGAGTTAAATTTTTTATGTATAAGAAAATTGGGTCTCTGTTATCATAAAGGGTTCTCAATCAATATTGGAAATACGTTTGTGTACAACAACACGGCTTGTTAAAACCGTCAGAGGCAAATTACAGATTTCACACGTTACGGGAATTTTCACTTACATCAAAAACAATGCACTCGCAGCGGAACATGTGAAAGCCGGCCATTATGTGATCGAGCTATTTTCGTAAATCTAATTCCAATACACTCCAACCCCCATGTGAAAAAGCAAACCGGAACAACTATATTATATTTTCATAATGACAAAAAGGATAATATCATTTTGCGCGTTTTACATTTTGAATGACAACGCTCGATATTTGCCTGTCGAAATAATTTTTCAGCAATATCAAATCGCCTTTTGTCTCGTTTGGTGATTTTCAAAGCAGCTTTGTTATTGACATATTTTTTGTAAATAATAGGCTGCTGCATAATGGGATGTTTTTAATTTGTTTGAGATTGTTCAACTAGTTTGACCTATTTTCTTTTTAATCAAAAGAGAATTTTAACGGAAGAATTTATCAAACAAAAAAAGATATTCAGGAAAACGACCTCCGGAAAAATCATTATGCAAGAAAACAGAATAACAAAAACAAAGATTTTCTTTTCATGAAAATTCATCTTGTAACGTAAATAATATGACTCCGTTCAAAAATTGTGCAAAAACTCTGCTCTATCTGTCTTTTATCAAAAAGAAATAGTAAACGAATGAAAAATTCGTGTCTTTTTAGTTCTCGTGTATCAATCATTAATTAGATACATTTTTTGAGCACACAACATCGTACCGCAATAAGTTACAACATGAAGCTGAATATATGATAAAAGAGCGGCGAATCAACTGTTCGATTCTTAAAAGATACAAATGGTGCGAGGCAGGCCTCGCGTTGAATAATACAGCTCGGGCAAAACGAAATAAAACATGCGAACGCTCGACCGAAAAACGCAACACAAGTGCGGGGCGCATTGTTTGGCCTGCGAACATAACTGCACTCGTATCGAACTGACATCGCTATTATTCGAGATGCTTAACGCGCACCCGGTTCGGCGAACGATGCTAGGGTCCATCCGGCAATTTCCAAGTGGGATTCAGCGATCTAAGCAGTAGCGGGACGGTATCTATTAAACGTGTATCAATATAAGATCTTGTAGAAATCGTGGGCTAATGGGCATATCGGCATGCGGCATATGGTCGCGCCAAGAGAATAGGGTGAACGCTCGAGCTTTGTACGAGTGCTGGCAAGCGTGAACGACTCGCATCGGCTTTATTATATCGTGAGATATAAACGCATATCGATACAAATTTACAACTTCGCCGAATCAATTTCATCTAAACCGCGCCGAGGCAGTTTCATTTTCGCAGCTTTTTTTTTTCATTTTTTTTAACTGTTTGCGCACCGCATGCGGAGAGGATTTACCGTTCATGGGCGCGTAATTCAAACGAGGATACCGAGCGCGCCAGTTGGCTGAGGCCTTTTGCTGATAAGTTTACATGCGCAGATTAGAACATTTTTGCCGTCCCCCCGACAGCGAGAACCGTTACGCCGCAACTCTCAGATCACTGCCGGGATATTGCTGAAAACAAAATTTAGTGGTGATAATGAAACTGATGGGTGATCCAAGATACTTTGTGCGCTTGCCAGTTGCGTGGGTAACGCAACTGCTTACGGTTTTGCAAACAAAGCTCGCTGCGCGCATACCAAAATCGATGTCTTACATCGATATTGACGTACATTTTATATAATCTTGCCTTTTTTTTATTTTGTTTCACTTTTTTCGTTATTTATGGAAAAATTAGAAATTATTCGGTAAAAAATGACGTTCATCGAACGAAAACGTGATATCAATTTGCTACGATTTATGGCGATGAAGATATAATCGTAATTAACATGCTATTTGTAGCGGCGAATTTAATAGCTCGGCAGGTTTCTATTCACGCTAATCAGACGATATTTTCATACAGCTTTGCAATGTTTTCACGTGATCAGTCTTGTGATTACAGCAAAGTGTAAACTAGTTAATCAATCACAAATGTACAGTAGTTCTAGATAATTATATGTTTGTAACTCGCTCTAAACACGGTATGAATTGTGATATTACGGAATATAACTCGGCAGTTTCGCGCCGGTTTCATTTGGCTATAATAATTCTCGTTGTCAAAATTGATTTCAATATACGTAAATAATCTTCTTCCTTTTTTTTATAACTATTTTTTTTTCAAGTTGAGCATGAAAAAAATGTTATTATATTAATCATATTTTCCCATGCATCAAAACACTGAAAGTTAATAAGAAGAACAAAAATGTTTGTAGGAAACATATTCACACCCGTGATAATTTATAAAGTTTGTATGAATAACCCATGTGACTTATATTGATTACATTACATAGATTCAAATCGTAAGAGTTTCGCTTACTTCGTAGCATCGCAATTGGTTATCGATTACTTTCGAAATAAACTTGCATGTATTCAAAGCGATACGGGGCTAAATAGAGCTGCATAGCCGAGCCGCACATACCAATCGTCGAAGGAAACTTTGAATAGCATCATATATAGCGGTGCATTAACACATACACCTTTAATCCGCTTGTTTCATATCTTCTGGTCTCTTATCTCCACAAGCTGATGGAACAGCGATCAAAAACACTCGAGAAAATAATTCCGCACATGGATATTCAATTAGAGTGAAAATCATTTTCTTTAGTAATTAACTGCAGGATTAGTGGAACGCTCTTGATTAATAGCAAGTAACAGTTGGGCTAAATAACTTATTTGCACAAAAATGACGACATCGCGATTTATTCATGAGCAAAACATTTCCGTCTGCATAAAATATTACAGACATTTATTTGACTTTCGATAATGTGATTCATCTATTAATCGATTTTTTTAAACCATTTCTGTTCCAGACTTTGAATATACGCTTGTTTTAATCTCACTTTCGAATTATCAATTAATGATTGCTTTTTAATTGATCTTCCGATTCATTTTATATTTTATTCATCGAAGAAAAAAAAAGAACAAAAAAACATGTATCTATAAACATTGAAACATGTTTCAACTATAATTTAGTGGGGGCAAAGAATAGAAGAGATTGCTAGAATTTACATGAAACTATTTGTTAGATAAGTTTCCTAAGGGTAGTGGCGTGACCTTTACACGTGTAAATTGTAAATAAATTGGACACGCAGTTTGCTGTCGTGCTTGTCTTGATGTCAGGAGAGCGAACAACTTAGCACAATTTATGCTTGTAATCTCAAAACCACATGGAAATTTCCAACAATTGCAATTTTTCTTTGCATGACTTAGTAAAAGGCCAAAGTGCAATTATCATTTTGAAGTAAATTTTAAGATCAGTGGCGATGATCAATCACAAATTATTTCTTTGGAAAAAGAAATTTAAAAAAATATTAAAACCGAAAAGAAGAAGAAGAAGTAAAAATTACAGATTACCTTTAAATCAAAAAGTTTCGTAGATGAAATATGGAATTGGCGCGGCCCTGCATCAGAGCCTAATTGGCAACCAAAAATTTTTGGATGATGTATCACGATCGACGGAATAATTTGTGAATTCTTGCAGAACGAATGGCCGGTCGGTGGCGGCGGGTTATAAAGTTGAAACGTGTGGAGCGCCGCAGCTGACGCTACATGGCCTCCAACTTTCCTTATTTGCGATAATGTATGAGCGTCCATTAAGGACAAAGGGACCTTTCGTCCCTTTAGCACGTGTTATCGCCGACCAGGTAACCCCATCTTGACGCAAGGTGTTTCGAGCCACGACAAAGAAATTAGCCTAACTCGACCCATTAGTATCACTGTAGCCCGGATAGATGAGGGCTTCTCACCGCGGACACTAATTCATCCAATTAAATCACAATCGGGAACGCTTCTGACAAACTTATCAGTTTATAATTCGTTTTGACTCTCAGACGAAAGCCGCAGCCGGACACGACAATTTTCGTCTGCAATTGCTTTGCCATTAGGGCATAGCACTTAAAATATGTTTCAAAACCAAAAACAAAATTTGGAACATTTGAAAGGGGGGGTATTAAAAATTAAGGAGATGAAAAAAAGTGGAATATTAATTGAATTGTTGTGCATAACAATAAATTATGTACAGATATACAATTCAGTTGGGGATGAAAATTAATCGAATGACATGGAACAAAAATTTTTCAATCAAATATCAAACATTCGGAGGTCCGAGTGACTGTGGAATGGATTCAAAAATAGAGAGAGGATGATTCGGTAACTGAATTATGTGTTTGCCGCTGTATATATCGCTGCCTTAAATAAATATTAAATTTGTTCAATATTCGACGGCATTAATCACACTGCGATATGCAATATTCAGTCATGTATAAATATTTTGCGCGTAACGGTAGATATTAATTTGCTAGTGCATGGTTAATTTCCCTATTTCCGAGCACTGCTCTTTTCATATAAAATGTTCCAAATTATACACATTACTCAAATTCTGAGCGCTTTCGGCGTGCATGCATGCGCCTCAGGCGCATGACTTCGACGCGGAGTGAAATCCAATACCCGTTTAACAAAATGCAACAGTTATGTATGACAACAATTTTTCATCCCGACAAAAGTATATCTATGTTTTTACTGATTTAATTGTGGTTTTATCGGATTCCACCTACCAGCACAATGTGTAACATTTTATTACCAACCAAGTTGTTAGGACCGATAGAACGAAGGGTCGGAAACAGTTCTGGATTCCAATCCCACGAGGACCATTCGCGTAAAATAGATATACTCGGTTCTCTTAGCAGCGATGCTTCGTAGCTACATAATTACATTGACCCTTGTTACCTGTCTTTTCGTTTGATAAAGAAATAAAAAAAACCAAGCAATGATTCCATCTGACCGGCATGATGTTGCGATACACTTGTTTTTTTTTTTTTTTTTTTTTTTCATTGAAAATAAATAAAAATTTATTCCCAGTGAAATATGTTTCAACGTTACATGTTTATTTGAGTTGAATTTATACTGGATTAGAGTTGATCATACATAATTTAATAACGAAAAACTATGTTAATTTTAATTCGAATTCGCATTAGCATGCGTGATTAGCATTCTATCTAATTAAGCAAAACTGTATTAAGGTCGATCTAATTAATTATAAATTAAAGTCAGTTTGTTTCATTATTTTTGTCCGATTTCACGTAGTCTCAAAAAATAACACCATTAAAATAAAGTATGACAGCGATGAAATAACATTTCCCATTGTATAAATTGAAATAATCTTATTCTTACATAAAATTTTGTACGAATCTTCAAGTTTTATTGATTGAAAATTATTTTTCAATTGCGATTCTTTTTTTTCGTATGAAATATGTCCCGTACATCGAAAACATCGCTTAACCAGTACGAGTAATTGAAAATTAGCCGCTTTAATAGACAATGGTCGGTAAAGAACGATGGCTGTGCAATATTATTTGTAGCGTAAAATTGAGTTACACCGAAACTAGAGTGCTTTTTAATCTAATTTCGTGATCGTATTCGGTGAAAGCTCTTTCGAGATGATTTGCCGGCACACGAGCGGAGCGCAGGTTGAAAAACATTTTGATGCAAAAATTGGCGCTCCTTGAAAACGTTTTCCGGCAGAAAAGTCGCTTGTTTCGCAAACAAATGAAACCTGTGATTGGTCCCGAAGACACTCTGCCGCTTCATTATTAACACACTCCAGAAGCGAAGGCAAAAAGAGAAAACGAAAATGAAAAAAAAAAAAAAGTAAATACGTCGATGCGATTAGTCATGAGCGCTTTTTGTATGTTTTATTTTGTTTTCGTTATTCCGATTCATTCTTCGGGTCTCATTTAAGGGATGAATATTTGATCGTGTAAAGGCTATTGAAACGACCGAAAAGAGCAATCTATTCTAATTTAACACTTGCTCGGGTGGCGTTAAATAATCGTTCTCGCGTTCACAGAACTGGTCCCCATTCAATAATGGATTTTTATTCAACGCGCTCGTGTCTTCAGCCGCAGCCTGGTGTAAACCAGTGTTGTGACAGTAAAGAGCTCGGAATAAATCTTAGTTACATTTGTTTCTTTGAGACCACGAAACGCATTAATCAAAAACTATTGACATTCCTACGCGCCAATGTTTTGCCAACGGCTATGTTTTATCCACTTGACAATGCGTTTGAATAAATTATAACCGAGAAATCACGGTTATTTGATTTTACAAAGAGACGAACATAAAGTTGAAATGGCGCGCGCACCAATAAAGGTTACGTATACAAATTTTAACAGTTTTGAAATAATAATACAACCGCTGGAACGAGGCTAAGGACACGCAAATGACATACAGCGTGGTGGCAGCGGTTTGTTCCGCGATTTGTCTCACATGAAAGATTCTGTCCAAGTTGTAACACGAACGTATGCCGGTATATTCACTGGGTATAACCTATGACCTCGGCCTTATACGTGTTCCGCATTACCAAAGGCGATTGGCTGGCTGGCCGCATTTCAAATTCCAAACATGCGCAAGCCACGTTGCATCTGCGAATGTATTCCGAAAAGGTGAGAAATCCGATTGTAATTGGCCTACTATGAACTGGACACACTGAATTCTACGATTAAAACAAACTATATGTCAATGAAGAAAAGATTATTTTAGATAGCAACTCACAATGCTCGTATTGTAATTTAGACGAACCGTATGATTTAAACCATGTTATTTCTAAATGTCCAATTTTTGCTACACCACGTTCAAATTATCTATTACACTTACTAACAAACAACCAATCGTTGCCCGCTATGTTATCAAATATCTCTATAAAAAAATTGAACTCTTTATATTTCTTTTTTATTGGATTCTTAAATGTGAAAAAACTGATTGAAGAATAATTGTATAAGCAAACTCTCTTTGTAACGGAGCTTGACTCCCAACATTGTATATAAAATAAATAAAACTGGACACACACTTTTTTAAACTTAATTTTTGCCATTTGTACANATTTTTTTTTTTTTGTTTGTTCGAATGGACGTGAAAATTTCAAATGCAGCTGTTTGCAAAACAAGTATAACCTGAAATTTCAACAGGTTATGTTTTTAATTGAATTGTTAATAGAAAATTTGTAATTAGATATTTTTTCCGTGTTTAATCACTGCCACGCAAGCAAGTCAAAGAGGAAGTTGTAATTTTGTTAAAAACTGTACCATTCAGCTCCATTACTTCCAAGATACACGAGAGAATCAAAACTACCACGCGAAGATTTGTTTGTGTGACTCAGGGCGGTCTCATTTTTATTTCAATTATAATTTGCGAAAGCGCTCATTCGCTCTGGGTGGGCCCGTTTCATTCAAGATCTTTCTTAATCTCCTGAAAAGAGAAAAGTTGAAATCCAGGTAACACCAGCGAGACGGATGAGCGTGGAAACTTCTCAACTTTGATCCTATGAATATCTTTTTTTTTATAAACTGACTTTAAAATAAGGAAAAACTGGACAAAACAAAGTGCTGTCATTTTTGTGTCTGAAACGAAACTTTATAGACAATATAAATTTGCAAATAAAACTTTTTCACTATTTTTCATCAAAAATTGTTTTTTTTTTTATTTTTTTTTCAAATCATCAGTTCGGTTGGAAATTTTTTATCAATTGGAAAATTTGTCAACGTTGGAATACGAGATGACTTTTCTTGTAATCTCTAATACCAATACGTTGTTAGCGGATTATAAAGCTGCTTCTTGATGGGCCGCTCGAGCATGTCAAGGACCTCGAATATTATCTTAAGTATTCCAAAAACGGAGGCATCCACCCGGCCATCCGCCGAAAGCAAAATGAATAGCGTCGAACTCAGCCGATGGAAAAAAAGTGGCCGGGCTTAGCGGGACGCAGGGGACGGTAGATAATATCCGAGCATAAAAGTGTCAACGAGTGTTGCATTCCGCAAGTTCGTAAGAAAAGACATCGGAATGCACTAATTAGGTTCGAGGAATTTGTCAAAGAATCGACCTAAACTAATCCGGACATCAACCAATCCGTAATAGTGTGCGCATGCGTCCGTGTCGATGATTAAAGTCGGCGCAAAAAACTCACACGCTGGACTTCGCGGATTGTCGGACTGTATTCGTAGGAACACGTCTTCCAAAAAAGTAACAACGTGAGATAAGAAAAAAGTCAAGCAAATAAATAACATCTGAAAAGACAACGAAAAAAAAACCATGTGCCTTTTCTTTTCTGTTTGTCGATAAGTGCAATTATTGCATCTTTGGCCTGTGCTCTGATGGGCTGAAGTTGGCAATTACAATTTCCGAAGAATTTGAATTTATTCTTCGTTTCTCATGGCAACTAATGTTTTATTTATATCATCAAAAATTTTTTTCAGTTCAGTTTGAGATACAATTTTGAAAGGATTGACAGAAAAGTTTTTATTGATTATGGTGAAGTGATATTTGAAGTCGAGTCGTGGTAGACTGGTGATTGAAAAAAATGGATATCAAAATGCAGGACAAGATTAGAGGTTCTGGGGAAGTTTGATTGTGATGCAATAACTGCTAAATTCTGATATACGAGGGAGGTTCATCTTGAAGTAAAACCGTGAGGAACGGAAAATAAGAGTTGAATATTATGTCAGCAATAAAAGAGTATAATGGCGAACTCTCGTCGTCGTTGTTTTCTCGATCATTCTTATCTCGGTGCCTGCTTGCGCGCGAGCATCTCGACTCAAGCACTACCTTTAATGACTAAGACGACAACGGCGACCTTTTTCGCACTCACTTAACGTCAGCTTTTCAGGGCCGAGATATACGAGCATATAATTTTATCAAAAGTTACGCGAGACGTAAACCATTTTTTGACTAAGATTTTGTTCACCGTACTAAGAAATTTTAATTTACACCGATAATATTAATGGAAATAACTAAGAAGTTCACTCCGGTGTGTCTTTATTATTTTTCAATTCATCAAAAATTGCGAAAAAAATTTTATTACGAAATGTTGGGGTAAAGAAAAAATTCAACAATATGCTCAGCATATTAATTTTGCAAATAACGTCAATATTCTTGACGAAATGTTATTAAGAAGCTGTCAATATGCTTCATCAATATTAATATGATGAAGAAATTCGATTTTTATTAATGGACTGAAAAGCTCTGCAATGATGAACATTTTATTTCATGTCACAATCTATAGTTAAGTTGCTTTGTTACAAACTTGTTTTAAAAGTTGATTTTCTTAGGTGTAAAAAAAGGATACAAATATCCTTTCACGATTGACACCACAGGCTAAGGGAACAGAATAGAAAAAACAAAGGAAAATTTTCGACAAAAATTTTTACACGTGTTTGGGTTCCTGCAAACGTTGCGTCGTGATGAAAAGTTTGCTATCGGCAAGAACAGTTCCACTCGTGCTCGATTCTTGACACAACAGCTATATACAACAAACTAAACGCAGACTTTATTCAGTACGAAAACTTACTAAAAGTTACTCCTTTTATTTTATTACATGTCCAAAAGTTCAGAAAGAAAAATCATAATCATGATTTCGATCGTAACTAAATTTCAACAGAATTACATTCAACATTCTTCATGATGAACTATTAGAAAAATGTTTTGAATTATGAGAAAAAAATTGTTCGATCCTTTGTTTGTAAATATTATCTTAAAAACTGTTGCTTTAAAATCCATAACGTTTATTTGCTATAAGTTTCGATAGATCATAATTTCCAGTTAACTTTGTTTCGTTCCATCTTCTTGTATTATGCAATGAAATTTGCGAAAGGATAGAATCGTATAATAAGCCTCATGTGCTCATAAGCTGTTACATTAAGTAAAATATGGCACATTACTCACTCTACGACTATAGCCCATTCAGTTGGATGGCCGCGAGATAAAATACGGGGATGCCTCGGTGGAGTATAGTTGTAATATTAACGTAAAATATTTGTGATCAAAAAATAAACAAATGCGATATCAAACAGCCATAAAACGACAACGGTATGATGTATTCCGTTTCATCCATATCATCAATCACATTTTGTAACGGGTGTATTAAAATATTTCTCATGAAAATTCATATTTTTACTGAAATTATGTTTTTAAAGCTGAACGAAAATTGAAAATCGTGCTTATAAAGTACACGCTACGACAATTGTTACACGAGTTAATTCGTTTGTTTATAACTATTCGTTGCAAAATAATTACTTGCAGAAAATAACACAAAACTTTCCTGACATATCCAAAGTTTTACGATTTAATAAAGTGGATTAATTCGATGAATCAATAAATCGTGGAGGATAAAAGTCATGAATATGCATTCTGTTAGATCTCGGCTATTTCACCGAAACAAAGCAGCGCATTTAGTGCATTACCGATGCAATAACGTATTCCGTTTTACATAGATGAAATCAATATAAAGTCGCTATTCGTATAAATAAATTGAAAGCCGCAATTTTGTTTAGACAATGCGAGCGTTACGAATTATGCACCGAGAGCATTTCAAGTCCTCAGCGTGACTTAACAATTGATTCTTATCAATTTTTCAATCACGGAATATAAAGTTGTAACAGTCATTCGTCAGCGGCACGTTCAATTAAAACGTTCGATCTGCGGGATTTCGAGTTCCACTGTTAATCGCAAATTCACATCGGCATTACGCGGCTTTAATTCAAGTCATATTGGTACACTGCATTTAATTACCGTGCGAATAGCCGTATATGACACACTCTAAAAATGTTTACTGGTCTACTGAAATTTAAAGCAAAGAAAAAATCTTCTGGCTGTGTACTTATTTTTCAATCACAAATCGAACTTGAACAAAAAGTGGAACAAAGAATAAAAATATTCTTGTAATAATTTAAAATAATCTTATCAACCTTTTGTAGAATATTTTTAATGATAAAAATTTAAAATTTTAAAGTGTTGGTTAAAGTCAATTTTTTATCTTGGAAGTGTGAAGAAGAGAAAGAGGGGGGAGGGGAGTTGAATTTTACAACGTCTGCCAAAAAGTATTGGCGGATTCAAATCCACGATTTTTTTTTTCACGCGCTAATCTTCTGAACTCCATAAGCGTTTATCTTAGCGTTAAGACGCGATGAATCATTCACGAGGCATATATATCAACTTACAGGGCCGTTTAGCTCCGTGACTTCCTTGCATGCCTTGGTTACCTAAGGTGACTAAAGTCGTATAACATTTGTTAAGCGCGCGACTGATTTGTTGTTGCCAGACTGCTTGTTCGTAAGTGTCCACTTTTAGGCCCGGACAGTCAATAGCGCAATCGGAATTCCGATCGATAAATTTCAAGTTCCAACTCAGTGTTAGAAATTTTGTCACGAACTCAAATTGATGATCAACTAAATTAAGATATCAAATTCTATTGACATTCTTCAGATGTTTTATTTTCCACTTTGAAGTGTGGTATTTTGAACTTTACCATGAGCAATTAATAAGGTTGATTTTAAAGGTTTTGCTATAAATTTTGCATGGACGAAGAGATATTTTGCTCGAAATCACACATCGCTAATTAAAAAGTTAATTAGATTACGCAACTAATTATAGAATATTCTCATAATTTCCTATTCATAAACTAATTTTCCAAAATATATCACGTAACAATTTTCGCGGTTTCGTAAATTTAATGGAAAATTTGAGATTAAAATTTATAATCAAATTTTACTATAATTACGATAATCGCAGATAATCAGCGAATTAGTTGATGCTGAAAGTGAGTTGGAAACTATTCGGTTGAAATTATTCAAACTCGCCCATATCATAGAAACGTAACCACATAAATCTAACTTTTCCCATTGAACTTCTGCTTACTTTCCTTTTAATTGTACTCCTCATCTCAAGATTATATACGTGGATCACCTCGCGTTCGAGAGATGACGATAATTCATTAGGTACAGACGGAACGATAATTTATTTCGCCAGTCAAGCAATAAGAAAGTGGCAAGTGGCGCCATTTTTTTCCCTCAATTAGAGATTTAGCTGAAACGCCGGTTTCGTTCCCTTTCAACAATTTATCGTGGAAAGCAAATCGAGAAGCTCACTGTGCGATTCAAGCTGCGAGTATTTCGCGGACCTCATTGTGTGCTCATTTCACGCGATAAATACAATTGGAACTTTCTCGTGTGTACAGAAAATTGGTACTGTCAGCACACGCGGTGCCGGTGAGAGAGCCGTCAAGTGTTTGTATCAATGGCGCGCGGATCGAAGGTTATCGTCGGAATCGCTAATGATTCCAATAATTTTCACTTTAATGCATAAAAGACTGCCGTGCCTTTTACTCATACGCAATTCGTTTCTGCGAATTCCTTCCACGGAGATAAAAATATAATGATAGAAACAAAGCAATGGTATGTGGGTGTCACACGACTAAATTCTATGACATTACCGTTGCCGTTATAATTGCGTCACATGGAGATGACTTGGAGTGTCCGATGTTTGCGTTATTATTCCGTGAGAAACAGCGCGAGGCGGGTAATTTGCCATCCGTTATGCAAGTTAAATCAATGATCCGGTGCAATTTTCGAGCGATCATTCAACAATTGGCTCGAAAGTGAGTTTCATTTTGCGGAACAGCCGAGCAAAGTGCCTATCTAAATATATGTGTAACAAAACATACGTTTTATCTCTCCACGTGACTTCAGCGAATTTCGAGTTCACTTTCTGCGAAATGCGCAAGTTAGAAGCATCTTTGGAGGGTATCCAAAACTGTTTCAAAGTGAATGTACATGGATTTATCGTCGATCTCAGAGAGTAGCAAAAATACTTGTTTCTCGTCATGAAGATTAAGATTACATTGTACCCGCTGAACTTATTAGTAATTTTATGTAATTTATATGTTTTCCTGATATAATCATTGGAATAAATTAGAAATTTAATTGATGACTCAAGCTTTTGAGTAAATAAAACAGAATTAACAAATTTTCGAGGAACAATTTTTGGTAAATTGAACGATTGGAAAAAAATATTCGCTGTAAACAACATTTTAAAGGATTTTTGTGGTCGACTAAAAATTGTGATGATGGAAATCAGCTGTAGACAAAAAAAATGAAGTTTTCCTTCTGAAAGTTGCCTCTTTAAATCCACAAGTCAGAATCTTGTAATGCCGCAGGGTTGAATAATGTAACGGGCATCAGGTTGAATGATTTAAAAGTTGAATTTGTGACCGAAGTCGGCAGTGGAAAAAAGTTTTATGTCCCGTGCTAAACCCAAAGACAAGGGTGCCGCCTCTATAGTGCAGGGACACGTTAACACGAAAAGTTTCCGCGTTTTGTAGTATTAGCATAAAGGTACGCACGCGTCGAAAGAAAAACAGCGAACACGCCTGAGGGATGAAAAAGAATGACAATGAAACGAATATAAGCTGGCAAAAGAAGACGTCGACACAATGATTGCGGCAATAGTGGAAGGTGGCATTTTACGCGACATGTTCGCATTGCATAACTGTGAATAAGGTCGGAACTTTCCAAATTTTATACACTCGCAAAGCTTAATTTACTACCCCAATAAAGTTAACAGGCGAAACTTGTTCACTCCGCGACATGAATCTAAATTGGAGAACTGGTGTGAATAAAGAAAGGTCCACTAACGCAGTTATCGAAAAATCACGTCTCTCAAACAGCTGCGTTTGTTGTCGAGTTAATGTATGTGTCACAATATTGATGAGGAGAAAATGTCGACGATTTTTGCAAATCATGCTTTTTTCATGTTTAAGTAAGAAAAATGTGAACGATTTCAACGGAACCATGTAGGTCACTACATTTCAATAACAGTTAAACTTAAATTGGTTGTAATTGATATTAATCTTTTATTCAAATAATAAATGTTTTATATTTTATAGAAATCATCAAAAATGGGGAAAAAAATTTGATTGCATGGAGCTTGCATATATTTATTGACACATAATCAAAAATTGAAAAAAAAATCTCGCTCTTTCTTTATCGTTCTTATTTTCTACTACGAAAGTCAAATCAGTGCTATGCTACCAAAATCTAAACAGCCAAAGTGTCGAGATTTTGAAAATTTCTTCTGAATATTAGATCCCAATAAATTCAGTAAAACTGAAAAGTATGGCCGAGTATGAAAAAAAAAGTTCTTAAACATCAAAATATATAATGCTGTGATATAAAAATTGACTTTGGTCAAGTACAAATTCTAAGTCGAGTCATATAAACCGATTTTATCGTAATTAATAATGATGCTCATCAATTAAGTAGTAAGATATTTCCATATAAATGCTTATAATTATGTTATGATAAATATTTGTTCGACTTGGAAAAATACTTTTAGGTACTTGGCGACCCGCTGCACAATCAG